>MU158731.1:258964-289053 GCA_015888305.1 Antheraea pernyi | reverse complement strand
AAATAATAATAATAAATAATATAAATATATATAGTAAATATTGAGAAACATTTGACAAAGTAAAAAAAATAATAATTTAAGTAGTAAAAATGAATACATTCATAAATAATAAAACTAACCTATGGAAAAGAAAACAAGATGGCAAAAATAATTAATAATATTGAAATATAAATTAGTGAATTATAAATTTCATGGATTTCATTAAATAATCATGGATATAAAATGTGTTTAACTGTGCTTTTGAATTTAAAAGCTCGATGGTCAAATATGTCTAATAAGATTTGCTTGGATGCGAGCTCATTGTATAAACGATTTATACGTACAATTGGATTGTATAGATACTAGCCTCTGCTCGCGACTTACTACGCATCGGTAGAAGAAAAATACCCCCGATTTTGAAACATTCTTCATCGGTGCCCCGCTCCTATTGGTCTTAGCGTTATGATATATAGCCTTTCTATATATATTATACTAGCGGGCCGGGCAGACGTTGTCCTGCCTTGATAATAAAAAAATAACTAAAATTCAACCGCAGCGCCACCTACCATTGGGCCCCAATTGTGAATCTAAACCATTCTCGGATTCACTGGAACACACAAAATTTCATCAAAATCGGTCCAACCGTGTAGGAGGAGTTCAGTGACATAAACACGCACAGAAGAAATTTATATATAAAGGTATCTATTATGTAGATATGTAGATTAAGTTTACAAGGATCACAGATACAAGTGTATATGTTAACATTTGACGTCAGACATTGATTTCCCATCGCGCTGTGGAGTCAGAGCCGCGCCGGTTGTCTTTTCCCATACTGACGACTCGAAACTAAATATAGACTAAAGTGGGTCGACTAATGGTAACATTCGCTACTATTGTACCAATGGGTTATTATTTATTACCATTAAACTGTAATATGTTGCATATAAAATATGCCTGTGGTTTTTTTTTTCATAAATGGTTAATATTTTTGTCAATTCATTGTCCTCAAACTATGTAACAAGGGTTTTTGTATAGATCCTTTTGATACCAAGTTTTTGAAGTGAAACTTCTAATGCAACTTCCAACAAGGTTGCGTTAAACGTTCAACGCTCCTGGGGAGGGGGAATAGAAAGAGACAGAGCGAGAAAAATAATCAAATATTTCGTATCTTACTTTAGTTATCATAATCCCATTGTAAATGTTATAGATTTGGATATTTCTCCACTCGAAAATGATAATTAAAAGATGCGATCAATTGTGAATTGTAAGCAATGTTAATAAAGTTTGTCTTAAAGAAACAATATGATTTTACTAAAAATCAATTTCTACCCCTTCCTATTTTCATTTCCACATTACGAAGTTTCACTTGTTCCGCGCGGAGGGACACTATTATTATTTTTTTGCAGATTTGTGGACCACACCTTTTTTCCTTAAATTTCACAAATCGTTTAAAATGTGACCATCTATTTTACTTTGTAGGTGGTAGAGCCACGCTGAAGCTATTACTGGTTTCAGAATAAATGGGTCGGCTCACCCGGGGTACTACCACCCTATTACAGAAAATCGACGTGAAGTAACAGTGCTTGCATTGTTACGTTTCGTTCGGTCAGTGAGAGCGCCGGAGGCCCACTTCCCCTGTCCTCCTCCCTTTCCCTCCCCTTCCCCCAAACACAGGCTGGCAACGCACTTGCGACTCCCCTGGCGTTGCTAGTGTCTATGGACGGTGATCATTTAAAATCAGGTGACCACCTGTTCGTTTGACTACTACCATATATAAAAAAACACTTAACTATCGAGTATTATACATTTGCTACGTTACGTCATTTAACATTAATTACATTTATTACAAACTTTTCATTGGGATTATATTCTTTATGGCGTCTTCATTATTACCTTTTATTGCCATTTTTAAATTGTAATCCACAATGTCCCGCGCCGAAGCGTCCACGACCCGATGGATGGACTTATTTGATACTAAGTTACAAATATAATTTCGCGCCCATATGATATGTAGTTAAATGATTCGAACGTTATAACGTTCAACATAAACTAAAGTTATGCTATAACTGGGCGCACGGCCAAACCCGTTCCCAACCGCAAGTGTTCAGAACTAACAGCCATCACAAGCATCTGCATCTGAGATTCACGCTAATGATCATAGACGTAGGTACTGAAATTCAATTTATTTTAATACTGGGTTCTTTCCGTGGCTTCGTCCGCGTGGAATATAGGCTTACATTAACACTCAGCGAAATCGAAGGAAAGAATAACCCCGATTTTGAAACATTCTTCATCGGTGCTCCGCTCGTACCAGTATTAGATGTATAGATGATATATAGATATAGCCAATAGATGACGGTCAACATACAGTGTAAGTCTATGAATCGCAGCAGTTTTAGTACGATACGGTACGGTACGATTGTACTATCGTCATATATCTGTCGTGGACGCAATCGAAATGAAATATAATTATCCGGCGCTCTCTCTGACTGAACGAAACGCAACAATGCGAGCACTGTTAGTTCATGTCGGTGTTTCTGTGGGTCGGGTAGTAGTACCCCGGGCGAGCCGACCCATACATGCTGAAACCATTAATAGATTCAGCGTGGCTCTACCCTAGCATAGTAGCTGCTGCTTGTCATTGAAATATTATGGTTGTATTTCTTTGTCACGCGTAATTTTGTCTCCACGCGATAGAATTTTGCGAATTGTAATATACACAATCCGTGTAAATTTATATAACGTTTGCGTGATATGTAACAGTTATTTGTAATTAGTAATACTCTTCGTTATATATCATATCACTATTTATATAACCAGTGATACGTGAAATATTCCATGTCTCCTTCTAGTTAAAATGTCGTTAAGTGTTTTTCGACTGCTACACATAAAATATAATGAAATAAATCTTAGATTTATTACGAGTATTCCACAATGCGTTAGTTTTTATATCTAGTTGCTCTGTAATTCATTGGGTCCCGAGGCCCGACTGGCTTTAGTGCAATACGGCCCTGTGTATAATGCCACAGAATACTGTATGTATTTAGGACACGTAAAACGATAAATAACGTTATAGTGTTCCAAAACTGTCACTTGTAAGCGAACCGATGCACCGGCCAATGAGGTCGCCGCATTGCGCGTGTGGCAACCATATAGCTCGGGGTTGCTACCTTTTATTATTTTTTTTAATATATTTTTTTTTACTTAAGCTAATCAGATAAACATAGAAAAAAATCCTACTACCACGCTATATATGTTTTCTGGGAAAAAGTATAATAAATAATGTTAATTTTTTGTATATTTAATTTAATTTTTGTGAAGATGTTTCGTAATGTGTTTCGTAATTTAATAATTGTAGTCCAGTGAAGCTGTGAAGGCCAGTCAGGCTAATAGTGTAATCAGTTCGAAAAAAAAAAAAACATTACAATAATTATATGGTTGTCGCGAAAATATATATTTACTAGCTGACCCGTGCCCACTTCGTTGGGCGGTAATAGGCGTTATCAAGCTACAACTTTTTTCTAGAACTCAATCATATATCTCTCATCGTTAAGGCAGCGTTCGTAAGAAACGTTTTCGTTCGATTTTTTCTCCGACTCCCCAGATATTACCCCTTATAACCTCACAAACTTGACCTCTATTAGTATAGATAATATAATTAGTTAATAGCTTCTGCCCGCGACTTCATACGCGTGGAATGGTTATTTTGGGCTAAGACGCAGCGGAAACTCTGAAAAGGAAAAAAGTACCCCGATTTTGCAACATTCTTCATTGCTGCTCCGATCCTATGGGTCTTAGTGATAATATATAGCCTATAGGCTATATATAACCTTCCCCGATAAATGAGCCATATAATACTGAAAGAATTTTCCAAATCGGACCCTAGTTCCTGAGATTACCCCCTCTCTCTCTCTCTTGGGTTCCTATGTCCCCAAACTGTCCCCAAACCCCCTACAACGTCGCAATGTCACAAACTCACAAAGTTTACCTCTTTATAATATTAGTATAAATTATAAATTAAAAAACTTTTACATATATTTTTAATGGCAAAGGAATCAATTTTTATTTCGCCAAACTTTTTAACCGTTCTGAATATAGATGCGTAGAACATAAATTTAGGTATAAATATATATTCAATCATATTTAAAATATATATATATATTTTTTTTATATCATAGGAGGCAAACGAACAGGTGGGTCACCTGATGTTAAGTGATCACCATCGTCCATATACACTCGCAACACCAGGGGAGTCGCAAGTGCGTTGCCAGCCTGTGTGTGGGGCGGGGGGAGGAAGGGAAGGGGAAAGTGGAAGGGAAGGGGAGATGGTCCTCCGGCGCTCTCACTGACCGAACGAAACGCAACAATGCAGGCACTGTTACTTCACGTCGGTTTTCTGTGAGAGAGTGCTACTACCCTGAGCGAGCCGACCCATTCATGCTGAAACCAGTAATAGCAAATATAAAAAAAATATATGACAATAACATCGAAATATTTTAGCTTTTTTGTATTGAACTCTTGATTATTTTAAGCACAAGCTCGAACTTGCGGACATATATAGAGCGGCTAAAAATATTTACGAAGAGTGTGTCTAAGGAATTTGATATATCGTAAGGTATTTTTCTTAAGTGTTAAAATTCTGGACGCTAGAAAATCATTTAGTTTAAATCTGAAATTAAAGAATTTCTCCTTAGACGTGGAAATTTTGGACAATATATACGACTAGCGGGTCTGTGGGACGTTGTCCTGCCGTGATAACAATATAATCCTAAAATTCAACCGCAGCGCCAGTTACCCGGTCCAATTTTGAATCTAAATCATTCTTGAATACATCGAACACACACAATAAATTTCATCAAAATCTGTCCGCCTGTTCAGTGTGTCCAGGAGTTCAGTCACATATACACGGATAGAAGAATTATATATATAAAGACTAGCAGACACTAAACAGCTGGACAGATTTTGATGAAATTTATATCCGCATGTGTGTTACTGAACTCTTACACAGCTGAACTGATTTTAATGAAACAAAGACTAAGTTACTCCCGAGGATATGGTTTATCTTTTATGAGGTTTTATTGTGAACCCAGTACTTTAGCAGTGGTGTGTGTTCATACAAACAGATAGACAGACAGACATTTCTAAAATGATTAAAATGGTTTCTATTACTTTTTTGTAGACGCTTGCAACAATTTTTTTTTACGAAAATCCGAAAACTGCAGTCACGCTAAATGTACATTTTTATTATATGTATACAAGATAAGAAGGTCGTATGAGTGACAACCCTAAGTGTACTGTTCGGACTAGTTCGTTGAACTTATAATCTGCGGAACACATTGCAGAGACAGGACTATACGAATATTTTTTCCACGCGATTAAACACCTGCAAGTATTGGTAGAAAATAATGACAATAGTAACTGGTTTTGAAACGGATACCCTACTTTTAAAAAGCTGATCCCCGCGCCTTTGGCTGCATTGTCCCGTGCATGCACGCCACACCGCATACCCCTATCTTCACGGCAAGAAAATTAACATCACTAAAAGCATAATAGTGTTTATAAATCTATATATTTTTTTAGGTAAGAACCAAGGGCACATCAAATAAAACTCAACAATATTGAGTGATGTGCGCATAACGCCAGAGCTCTATCATTTTATGCATATAAGTCTAGATATACAAAAATCCAGTGACCACTATTCACGATCATTTGGCAAACAACCCAACGAATCTGTGTTGTTCAAACTTAGCTTTTTGTAGGTGGTAGAGCCACGCTGAAGCTATTACTGGTTTGTCATCAATGGGTCAACTTCCCCGGGGCACTACCACCTCATAGAAAACTGAAGTGAAGTAACAGTGCTTGCGTTGTTGCGTTTCGTACCGCCAGTGAGAGCGGTGGAGGCCCACTTCCCTTTCCGCCTTCCCCGTCCCCTCTCCTCCATCCCCCTCCCACTAAATAGGTTGGCAACGTACTTGCAACTATCCTGATGTTGCAAGTGTCTATGGACGGTGGTTATCACTTAACATCAGGCCTGTTCGTTTGCATCCTATAATAATAATAAAAAATACTAAAATAGAACATCTGTACTTGAGGAAGAATTTAGAAGAAATATCATTGCACTTTAGGGGTAAACAGCAGTGATAAAATTACAGTTTTAAAAATAAATATGTCGCTATCAATCCAGATAAGACGTGCAGTTTTCTTGGAACATCTTAAACAAACTCATGTGAACGATGTCGCAGACACGACGTACAGTCTCCGTTAATTATTTTGGCCGCTCTGAATAATATAATGTTAAAACGTTATTACAGGAATGTAAAATTGGTATATATTTATGCTTAAGTTATCTCAATATTATACAATACTAACAGGCCGGGCGGACGTTGTCCTGTCTTGATAATTCAAAAATAAACTATCCCCCCCCCTCTCAAACACAGGTTAGCAACACACTTGCGACACCCCCGGTGTTGCTAGTGTCTTTGGACGATGGTGATCACTTAACATCAGGTGACACACCTGTTCCTTTGCCTGCTATGATATATTAAAAAAAAAAGATATATCGAATTTTGCTAAAGTTCCGATTCTATTTTCGATACGCCTAAGTTTTTTCTTATAATACAATAATAATTAAAAGTTCTTGTTTTCCCTCTATTTATAACATACTGGCGAGCAACGTTGTCCTGCCTTGATAATCAAAAAAAATCTAAAATACAACCACAGCGACTACCGGGTTCAATTGTGAATCTAAACCATTCTCGGATCCACTGGAGCATGCACACAAAATTTCATCACAGTCGATCCAACCGTCCAGGAGTTCAGTGACATACACACGTACAGAAGAAATTTATATATAAAGATAATAATCTTCATGCCTACATTTGTGTTTATATATTTATTCGAAACACCAACAAGATATACCTACACTAGAACTGACTAATAGATACATTTAGAAAAAATGACTCTATACACGTGTAATTTTTTTTCTAAATGTTACTACTTATTACCTGGTGCAAATGCCTTAATTAAAAGTTTAATAACAAAAACTAACTCATCTTCATGCACGATCCGATTTTCCTTCTTTTTCACTTAAATTACTTACAAGTACTTATAACCCTTTATATTGTGGATTATAACTTAAAGATGGCGATAGGGGACCGGAATCAAACCGCTATAAAGGCAATAACGTCTAAAACAGTTAAATATTATACATATGTATATATACATATAAAAAAACTACCCAATAGATGCTCACAAATACGATTTTTAACTTACATATTAAATAAAACTATATCACAAAAATAGTGCGGACCGAGAGTTTGCAGATAAGAGGAAAGAAAAAAAAACCCTTTATATTTAATGAGATGAATTGTGAAAAATTCTAGATTTATTTAGATTATAGGTTTTGGATTTAGCATTATAATGTTCTGTTCCACTATGTGCATGATGCTCTCTAATATTAAAATATTTTATTACAAATTAACTTCTGCCCGCGACTTCGTCTGCGTGGAATAGTTAGTTTGGGCTAACGCGAACACGTAACCGAAGCTCTCAAAAGGAAAATCGATTATGAAACATATTTCATTGGTTCTCTGCTCCTACTGGTCTTAGCGTGATGATATATAAGCTTTCCTCGATAAATTAGCTATATAACACCGAAAGAATTTTTCAAATCGAACCAATAGTTCCTGAGATTAGCACGTACTACCAAATTAGTTAAAGATTTCCACTCTTCTCTCGAGCTTAAGTCGCGTTGTCATTAAAATTACAATAACTTTTAATAAAATTGACCGATTTTAATGAAACAAAGGTTAAGTCGGGTATATACTCCAGGGTATGTTTTATGAGGTTTTATTGTGAACCTAGTACTTTGGCAGTCATGTGTCTTCATACAAACAGACAGACAGACACTTCTAAAAATGATTGAAATATTTTTTCTAGATACCTACAACAATTTTTTTCACGAAAATCTTTTTCAAGATTTTTGAAGTGAAACTTCTTTAGGCGCATGAGGGTAAAATTTTTACAGATGTAACGTCACGCAGGTATGCAACGGAAGTGACGTCATTTGCAGTAAACGCAGATTAAATAAATAAAAAACTTTTTATTCTTTTTTCTTGTTTGTAGACTTATAGATTATAAAAAAAAAGACTTATAAATTAGTTCGCCAAATAAGATTCACTTCTGACATGTGTACTTTGTACGCACGCTGTCAACTGTGATGTACAATGTGTAACAATACACGTTTTAAACGTAATTGCCAATAACATTGACATATTGCATTTTGTAAAGGACCGGCATGATCTAAATACTAGAAACTGTAACAAACTGGTCGTCCCATGTTTTAGACTTATCAAAACCAGTAATAGTTTCTTAGGTAATAGTGTTAGGTTTTACAATAAAGTCCCAAAACATATTACCCATTTGCCGGACTGCAAATTTAAGCGCCATGTCAAGCAGGTTTTAGTATCGAAAGGCTATTATAGAGTGGATCAATATGTGAACAATGGTGACGTCTGGAATTGACTCCTCTCTGTGCATCCACTAAAAACGGTATTGTAACGTATAATTCGAAATATATATATGTTAAAAAGATGTACCCGATCGAGTTTCTTGACGGTTCTTCTTGATGACTCGGTTGTTTTCCGAACCAGTGGTACTTTTGACGTTTATAAGCGCCTTATTAGGGCCTAAACTGAATAAAGTATTTTTGATTTGATTTGAACAACGTAGAATAATCTAAAATAGCAACATGTCAACATAGATAAATCACCAAAGGGGGATGGTACTGTATTATGAGTACCACAGAGATTATATACAATAAGTATATCACTGCCATTGTTGAGTAGATAATAACATTACAAGTTACTTGCGATAATTTCAATGTTCTAACAATATGGTAGCCCCCTTGTTAGAACTTCCCATGGAGTTTTTGTGACATCTAAGAATTCATGACCCGTGATATTATTTCCCACCCACTTCACTGGTGCACAATAACCGAAGAATATTACGTAAAACACCAACTATATAACAAAATATAGAGTGAAATAACACATACGAATAAAATTCACTACAAGACAGATTAATAAGAGCCGGCCAAAAACTCCAAATTAATAATTTACGATTAAAGTAACTCAATTGATATAATATTATTAGTACTTCCGGTATGTGACGTAGCTAAAGACGTATTTCCGCTAACATGGCGAGGCGTGTAACAAGAGACTTAATTATATAATTTCCTACAATATAACCTGTAATGTGATTTATCTGAACTCAATAGGAGTGGTGAGGGGCGTCTGATGCAGGTCTCGGGGCACCCGGCCATCTTGGAAGTAGGTCGAGCGGTCATTCAACCCGCCACACCGGGATAAAACAAGATACCTATATAGTTCTTTATAATTTATATTTAAAACTACACGGGGGTTGCCTTGTCCTTTATTATATTTTTGTCAACCAATTTTCTAGTAGATTATTACTTCCATTGTCGAGTAGTTAAATGATATTACACGTTTTTTGCGATCAATTCGATGTTCCAACAAGATAGTAGCCGTCTTATTAGAACTTTCCAGGGAGTTTTTGTAACATCTCAAATTAACTGAACTAAATTAAGTAAAACAACATAAATAGTACAGAATATAGAGTCAAATAAAACAAGACTATGAATAACATATAAAATTCACTTCCAAGATCCCGCCAAAAACTCCTGTTGTATCACCTCGAATAATTCAAACTGTTTGGATATTCTGCCTAAAAAGACGCGCAGTCAAAACGCACTCTCACGGAGTGCTTCGATAATATGTTTAATTACAAAAATTGTACATTAAGCATACTTATCTACGTATTTCTAGATTATTGTTTTTAATTAATTATCCTAGTGTCTTATGGTGTAACTAGAGAACTAGTAGAATAGATTAGGAAAAAGTGTATTAGAGTAACGATGAACTTTTGTTTATGTAACATTTCCGAACACAGAACAAATGTTCTTCGCTCTTTCTTTTCTAAAATAGTTAGTAATTATTATTGATAATGATTAATTATTAGGAGTTTTTGGAGATATCTTAATCTGCTATATAGTAACTTTTATATTTTATTCATAGTCTCGTGTAAGTAACGACTCTAAATTTCGAAGTGGATGGAAAATAATATAACGGAACAGGAAATCTGAGATGCAGCAAAAACTTTATGGAAAGTTCAAATAAGTGAGCCACCATCTTGTTAGAACTTTGAAATTATCACAAATAATTGTAATATAATTATCTATTCGACAATGGCAGTAATAATCCAGAAGGTTGTTTGTCAAAAATAATATTAAAAGAAAAAGTTGTGTTTAGTTCACACGCGGTGGAAGTGAAACTTAATATTCTGATTAATTTTTAGGAGTCAAGAGTTTAATACAAAATAATGTTAATATATTATTATAGACATCTAGAATTTGCATATACCTATACTTAAGTTGTCTCGATGCTAAACATCTTTATATATAAATTTCTTCTGTACGTGTGTATGTCACTGAACTCCTCTAAAGCGGCTATACCGATTTTGGTGAAATTTTGTGTGCGCGTTCCAGTGGATCCGAGAATGGTTTAGATTCATAATTGGACCCGGTAGGTGGCGCTGTGGTTGAATTTTTTTTCTTATTATCAAGGCAGGACAACGTCCGCCGGGCCCGCTAGTATATTATAATACCTATTTATATCTATATTTGTATGCTGTGCAACTATTTCAGAGTGATCAAAAAGTTTGACCTAGACTGTTCATTCTAGCGAATAATATTTGACATTTTTTCTTTAGTCGCTGGTAGCTTGTCCGCTTATATATAAAACGGCGTGATGATACAAAGAGAATGAGGTGAGTGGACTAAATTCGTCTCACCCGGTACGAATGCTAATGGATTATTCATCTGACGGCTGCAAATGAAATCAATAAACGCTTCCGACTCGGATAATTCAGTTTGTTTTGAAGCTCCGGATACATTCGCTATATTTTTTATTCTATATACATTTTTTATTACATTTCAAGAAGACGAATGCCTCTTAAAATAATAAATGTAGATACATATCACAGTGCATTCGGTCATGAGAATTCTATTATCAATCCAAATAATACTGGAAATCTGTCGCCTATTAATGAATGAATCCTTTATAGCGTTTTTTAGTTTGCACAATGACGAGCTTTAAACCTCAAGGCATTTTCTTCCACTTAACCAGTGGTACTGTTATCAAGAATAAAAGTAAAATAAGTGCAAGTATAAAAGAAGCGAAGAAAATGTATAAACTAAATAATATAATAATAAAACATATAACGGAAGTGTTCCATTCGTAAAAAAACGCTGTATGGATCTGTGGAAGGAGTACTTTAACGAAAGATCTCTCACCAAAGGTATCTGGTACAAAACGATCCAACCTAATCCTCCTCGTTTCCTTTGGATCGATGAAGGTGACTTATCTAGGACTGAAATTGTTACCGCTTTGAGACTTCGTTCCGGACAAATTCCGCTTAATAAATTCGCCAATTTAATGAATAAGCTACAATCACCTCTGTGCACTGAGTGTAACAGAGTAGAAGATGTTTATTATATAATTGTGGAATATGTTCGTAATGAAGCAGAAAGGCGAGAGTACTAACAGTAGGTAAGGATTTACGTTGCGTTGGGGTCTGTAACGGCATTTTGGCTTCACCTTTGTCGGATGAAGCCAGGATGCTGTACAGGTTAGCCAACGTTGCTATCAATAGGAAGTAAATTGCGATTATACGTGTGTAGTATCTATTATATATGCCTTCCAATAAGGGTGGCATGGTCGCTTTGTGACCAAACCCTTAAAAAAAAGATTTTATTATTTATTATTTATTTATAATCTTTATTTATAATTGGGGTTTGGTCACAAATTGACCATGTCACCCCAGTGATTAACAACAAAGTAAAACAGAAAAAAAAAACAAAATGTACACAAACAATCGATAATTTACCGGTTTTTCATTCCAACCATAACCAGCCTGTAAAGCATTCTTGCTTCCTCTGATGTTGGGAAAGCAAGGATGGCATTACATACACCCACAGATCTTAATGAGTCCTTCATTTTACTCTCCAGTGCTAGTCTTTGGGCTCGGTTACGTGTGCATTCAGACATTATATGGTATACATCTTCTACAATGTTACATATATCACAATTTAGATTTAAAAAAATAAAATAACAATCAATGTGTATATCAGAGGAAGTTTGAAAATAGCACCAGTGACAGATAAGTTGAGGAAGTAGAGGAAGACCGAAAAAGGTATGAATGAACTGCGTGAAAAATGATATGTGCGTAAAAGGTGAATACTGAGATGACATTTGACAGGAGAGAGTGGAAAAAGAAAACATGTTGTGCCGACCCTACTTAGATAAGAATGATGATGATGAATAAAACATATAACAAAAACTACATACTATACTGAATAAATAAAATGAGTGTGTTTCACTTCCAGTAGCTTAACTTCAGAGCCTTTCCCTCTAAGGTTATCGTATTTACCCTCCTAGGACACATCGCCCTATAACATCAATTGGGATTGTTATCAAAAACCTATAAAGTTATTTTTATGCCTAAGGCACTAAACAAGCAGACGGTCCATCTGATGGTAAATGGTTACCGTCGCCTATGGACTATTGCAACACTGAGGGCATCACTGTTGTATTGCTGACCTTAAAGAACGCGTTTTTTTTTGTTTTTTTTTTTTTTTTATATTATAGGACGCAAACGAACAGACGGGTCACCCGATGCTAAGTGATCACCGCCGTCCATAGTCACTAGCAACACCGGGGAAGTCACAAGTGCGTTGCCGCGTTTCATTCCATTCTTTAAGAACCCCGTATCACAGATCTGAGGAAAAACCACCCTGGGTAAACCATTCCACAACTCTAGCGTACGCATAAGGAATGTACTAGAGAACCTCGTGATGGTGGCCATTTTGCTAGCTTTTAAGGTATGCGGTTGAGCAGCCAGCCAACGGCGGGAGGTACGAGCTTAAAATGGTGAAGAGGGCACCATATTAAAGATTACCTCAGTATAAAAATATAGTAAAACCGCGCCACTGTAATTATTTGTGAAGATTGAAGTTACCAATTTTTACTTGGTTAATCTAAGTCTTCAAAACTGACATCGGATAACACAAATCTTATTTAAAATCACATAGCCACGAATTAATAGTAAAATTTTGCACTGTAATTTTTTATGCGATAACATTTGAATAAATGATTTTTGATTTCCTTTTCGATGTTGCTGTAACACTCTTATTTACTCGGTAAGTCGGTAAAATTCCGATGTTTTACGTATTTTAAATACCTTTGATGTAAGCTTTCCTTTGATTTTCGTTTTCTACAATTCGGTGTATTTTTACGGCTCACATGAAACATTTGTTTTTCTCTGAAATTTGTATATTTAATACAGATTTTTCATATACTTCGGCGAATTGTAATATAATCATTACATATAATAAAACAAAGTCTACCGCGTTCGTCTGTCTGTTCGCGATAAACTCAAAAACGACTGAACGGATTTTCATGCGGTTTTTACCAGTCGATAAAATGATTCATGGGGAAGGTATAAGTAAATCATTAGTCAAGGTTTTTTTTATTATCAGGGCGGGACAACGTCCGCCGGACGCGCTAGTAAATAATATAATTTTTTTGGTACACACAACTGGAGCCGCGGGTATAGCTAGTCTTATAAATATCTACAGAGCATTATTCTAATCCTAACTAATATTATACATGCGTGAGTTAGCCTGTTACGTCACACTTTAATAACTTATGAAATTTTGCATACGTGATATCAGAGGTAAAGAAAAAATAGGGTATCGTTTATCCAGAAAAAAATACTGCTTTCTTGTCAAATATACATTAAAGCGAGCGGAACGGCTGGCGAAAGCTAGTATAGAATAATAAATCAATAATTGCTTTTCGATACATCCGATGCGATTCAAGGAACATCTGGCGACGCAATATGTCACACGGGGCTTAGTGCATACGAAGTGAATTTTGATGAGAGAGGGAAAATATTGAATACACATAACGGTCCTAACTTATATTGAAACACGTTTGGAGTTCATGGATTTTATGAATGAATGACAGTGGCAATAGGCATGAAGTAAATAAGTTATTCTATCTGCTATTTTTCTAATTTTTTAAATTTAAAACTATAGCTGAAATGACAAAGTGGTAAATTTGGATTATGAACCCTTAAATGCATGATTTTTTACCACCTGATGTATAGCTAATATAGCTGATATCCGCGATTTTGTCTGCGTCGTTTATGATCTCAATTGTAAGGAGTTAAGCAACGTTTTCGACGTAAGCTCCCAGGCGGCTTGACTTTTCCGACACTTTTAACAATAATTGTTATATTTCAACCAATTTACAAAAAATCTTAACAAATTATGTACCTAAACCTTCCTCGTGAATCACTCTATCTATTATTGTAAACCGCATGAAAATCCGTTCAATAGTTTTTGAGTATATCGCGAAAAGACAGACAGAAAGACGCGGTGAAGGACTTTGTTTTGTAACATGTAGTGAAACTAATTTTAAAATATGAACAAAAAATATAACTTACCCGCCAAAAGTAAGGCCTTTTTTTTCGAACTGACTACGCTATTGACCCGGCAGGGTCTTCACAGCTTCACCGGACTACACGGCTTAAGGCACACAACCGATTTGGGTTTTAGGTAACATACACAAGGGTGCACGCACACCTCGGCTTGGGCTGTTACCTAGAAAAAGACGCGTCTGTCCTAGCAAACTATTCTAAGCTATTCATACATATATACATTTGTGAACCATACAATCGAAATTGCGTGATTCACAAATGAATACGTGTATATCGGATTGAACAAAAGTAAGGTCATCTTTTGCTTTCACCAAGACTATTTCTAAGGTATTAACATGCTTTCCATAAGGAACCTACTCTGATTTTTGAATGAAACTAAGTAGAGGTGGAATGTAGATGATAGGCAGCAACATACGTTTAAGGGTTAATAAGTGTGAAAAAGAACATACAACTGATTGTTGGTGCTTGGTGATAGATTGGGGCTAACCAGACGGACTTAGGTAGGGCTTTTACTATTTTGTTACGATATTATTTACATTTGATTTTTTTTATTATTATGAAAGTTATTATGAAAAGATACACTAGATCGAGTTTCTTGCCGGTTATTCTCGATGACTGGGTTGTTTTCCGAACGGGTGGAAATTTTGACGTTCATAAGCGCCTTCTCAGGGCTTAAATTGAATAATTTTATGTATTAACAATATATTTTGATGTTTGACAGTTTTCCTCGACAAATTCTGCAGTTCATTGCAAGGATTTGAACCTAACGGGAACTTCATTTAAATTGACACAGATATATCCAGGACTTATAAAAATAGCTGAATATATCTCAAAGGGGTAAGCAAGTATCCGTAATATGTTTATAATAGCGAGGGGAACGTCCTCGGTTGCTCGGAGACGCATCTGGGGCGCGAGCAGGTCGACGGGGAACCTTAACCCCTTTCCCTGCGGCGAACCTAAACGAGATCACGCCTTTAATACAAAGACGTTGAATTATTCTATACTCCTTTTGAAGTGAAAACTTAGATACGTTGTACGGTATTTTTGGCAGGAGATTAATTTTTAATTTCGCATCATGATATGGTAAGTCACCATGACCGGCCATATTGCCTTTGCGCGGTTTACGTCAGACTAGCGACGCGTGGTATAGGGGCCTGTGTACATGTACATTGTGTGTGTGTGTACATTTAAATATTGTCATTTACACTATAATTAGACCTTTTTATTTTCGAATTGTCTACTCTATTGACTTAGCAAGGTCTTAACAGCTTCACCGGACCATTAAGGCGAGCGCTTAAGGCACTCAGCCGATTATATTTGACAACTAGCTCAAGGGTGCACGGCACACCTCGGCTTGGGCTGTTGCCTGATACATGCATTTTCTAAACTATTTCAGTTTGATAAGGGAAAAAATAAAACACTTCCACTTGCATGTGCAAGCGTGTGTGCGTGCACGTGTGTGGAGGTGATATGTGAAATGTTGTCGCAGTGATCTAAGATTTTGTGTCACTGTATCGCGCGAGCAGCGTACTCTAGGGCTCCACGCCGAGGGAACGGACCTAGGCTTGAGCCGCTGCCGAAGGGGGGTGCCTGGACCTTTTTTTCAACTAGTCTTCTAGTAGATTATTGGTGACATTGATGCTAATGATATTACAAGTTTCTTGGGATCATTTCAATGAACTAACAAGAGGGAATTTCTTGTAAGAATATTCCAGGGAGTTTTTGTGGCAAGTCAGAATCCATGTTCAGTGGTATTATTTCCCACCCACTTCACTTTTGTACAAATAGCAAAATATCACCAATGTTACAAAATATAGAGTCAAATAACACGAAGATTACGAACAAAATATAAAATCCACTACATGACATTCCAAGATCCCGCCAAAAACTCCAATTCTGTTATATAGATTTGTTATTCATAATCGTTACCGACGTGTTGTTGCCAATTGTCAACTGTTTATAGTTTATTGTACAGGTAACGCTTTTTAAATTAAGATACTGAAATAAGTATGAAACTTAAATGCATACAAAGAGTTTTCCGTTTATTTAAATTCTAACACCCTAATATTGCTTCGCAAAAACTGTTTTGCTATGTCGAAGAATAAAAGTCTAATTATTAGAAGTGTATAGTATATCATAAGGAGTAGAAAAATAGCGGTACTTGAAAAGAAGTTGAACAGTAACACGTTAGCATTATATGAGAGTCATTGGAAAGTGTCACATTCATGTAACAAGAAGAGTAAGTATATCATCATTAAATAGTATAAATCAAAGTACTTGGGGTGTAGGGGTGTCAAATAACATCTAAGACTTGAGACATCCAAGCCAACCTCACCTGCACGTGGTGCACCCTGCTGAATAACGAACGAGGCAATGGCGAAAGTCCCCGGTAGGGTTTTACAGCCTGACTGGGTCGCAACCACCATGTATATAGCGGAAAACCCCGTCATAGTGATTCGCTTCCGCGGGTCGCGTTTCGGGATCAGCCTGTGCATATCCAGCTTTTCGCAAGCCGGCATGACAGCGGCGAGTGGCGATAGATAGTTTCTCTCTCGGTGGTCCCCATTATTTTTGGATTGTACTGTGCTTACCATCAGGCATAGTGCAGTCATTTTGCCGTGCTACTATAAAAAAAATCATAATGTTTCTAAAGAGCTGAAAGACATAAATAGCAGGCCCTGACTCTGCTTTACTCGCCACATTCCGGGGGCGCTGGTAACTTTGAAAATCACTGTCATAGTGCGCGTGAACTGAGAAACATATTAGCAAAGTTTCGAATAAAACAAGCGAAACGATGAGTCCGATATTGCCAATATCGTCTCCTAAATACACATAAAATAACGTTTGTTTTCTCTCACTTACCTTTAACACATTATTTACAAAGAAACATGTAGGCAAAGTATATTTTTGTCATGATTTTTCTTCCGTATATGAAATAGATTGGAAAACGGAGGTATCTGATAGTACAAAATAATATATTCACGATCGAAATAATACATACGACTCACTTATGTTATGTTACAAGTATAGAGTACTTTAGACCCAGACGATAAACGCAGGTTGTTTTCTAATTTTATTAGCTTTTCTCAGTAGCTAATTTATTGTCTAGTAAATTATAGAAGTCGGAGTGTTTCCCGGAAATTCTTTTATTAATAGCGATCGATTTCCATTGAGTCTACAGTTTATTGATTACATGGGCACGTTTCAAGTAAAACTTATCACAGTCGACTCCGTTTTCTTTGGTTTCACAATCATTTTAACGGTTGAATATTTTATTTTATTTTGGAATAAAAGGTGATCTTACAGCTAACAAGAGGACAAATAAATAAGATATATTTTCAATATTATTGACAAATGAAAAATTATTTCTAAATTTCATTATAAATAAAAATAAATTGCCAAATGTTTGTAGGCGTATTGTTTCAGAAAGTTTGCACCGACTTGTCTAATTCTCTTTTTGTCCTAGTCCTTTGATTTCTATAATATAAGCTTTTGATATATAGTTTATAGGTTTTAGCATCTGACCACAATCTTTATTGATACTAAATCACGATGTGGTCTTAGATAGTAAACATGCTAAACCTGAAGGCGACTGGTCCTCAAATGCAGTTGCCGGAACACACCAACAGGTTCTTGGCGACAGATTCTCCACTTGACGGTGTTAGCTAGCCAGGCGGACTTACTAAAAGCCCTACGCTATGGTGTGATCACGATGTCCACGGTCCACGGTGTCCGAACAAGGTACCATGTAAGCCATGACCGCTTCAAAAATATGCTTAATTTGGAATCGCATGGTCGTTTATAAAATTGTGCTCATCAGGTCTATATATTTTAAGCACAACTCTGTGACAGCACTGATTGCGTAATGATTAAAACTGTCGCTATACTGTAGCGTTGAGTTAAGGAATCGATTCTCACACAGGAAAGTTATTTGTATTATACACAAAGGGTTGAGAACTTATGATGTTAGAGCGGTTTAATCGGTGGAATGTCAATATGATACACGAACATTTACTAAATTAAATTTATAACATTATCGGCTGACAGTAAAGGAAAATAGCATGAGGAAACCTGAGTAATTAATGGTCTTGTAGTACCATCGTATGTGGGAAAATATAAGGGGAATTCTCAATGTTTGAAATTGCCAATACGTCGTGGGCTGGCGTTGTTCGCCTTGCTTCAGGCAGTGCAGTCGAGTGCTATGTCGAGCAATTTATAATATGAGGCCTCGCGAATCATCAAAGAGTAAGTTTCAGGAATTCGGTATCTTAACTCTGCCCTCCCAATATATTCTTGATAATTTAATGTATGTCCGCAAAAACTTAGATATGCTGGATCTAGTAAAAGAGCAGCATAATTTAAATACCAGAAACAGCAATAAATTGGTCACTCCATGCTTCAGGCTCACTAAGTCCAAATACAGTTTTTTTTAGATAATAGTGTTAGGTTTTATAATAAAGTCCCAAAACACATTACCGATTTGCCTGATAGTGAGTTCAAGAACCGTGTCAAGCGGGTTTTAATATCTAAAGGCTATTATAGGATGGATCAATGAACGTAATATATGAACGTCTGGAAATGACGCCCCCCTCTGTGCATGTGCGGAATGTAAATATTTATGTTACTGTAAAAATATATGACGTGAAAAGATAAACCAGATCGAGTTTCTAGCCGGTTCTTCTCGATGAGTTGGCTGTTTTCCGAACCGGTAGTAGCTTTGACGTTCATAAGCGCCTTCTCAGGGCCTAAATTGAATAAAGGATATTTTGATTTTGTCCCTGCAGTCGGCACGGGTTGATGATGATGATAAATGGTTGTTCTAAGTCCGGCTGTAGTTTATGACTGTTAATATATGTCTTTGTAAAGTCACGCATAACTAAGACTCATCTTCATTGCGAGTGTTCTATTATATATATATTTTGATAGAAATGGTCGTAATTGGATACAAAAAGCCCAGAATAAGGAACGCTGGAAATCTTTGGAGGAAATATAACCTAATACCATATTAAAAAGTTAACCCATTGCAAAACTAACATAGCAAACGAAAAGCATTACATATAAGTATTAATGTTAAAATAAGAAAATCCAAGTAGATTTAATCACAACATATTGTAAAACAAATTCCTCTGCAACGTTTGTCTGTCTGCCTGTCTGTCTGTTCGCGATGAACTCAAAAACTACTGAACGGATTTTCATTCGGTTTTCACCAGTAGATAAAGCGATTCATTAGGAAGGTATATCATTTATCAAGGTTTTTTTTATATTATCAGGGCAGGACAACATCCTCCATGACCGTCGCATGCCATGAGTGCGGCGCTGACGAGGGCACTACGCAGCATACTCTGTCTGAGTGCGCTGCGTGGGAGGGACAGCGCCGCGCTCTGGCTGCGGTTCTAGGGCGTGATTTGTCGCTGCCGAGCGTGGTTTCTGCGATGCTCGGCAGCGACCAGGCTTGGCGAGCGATGGCTTCCTTCTGTGAGGAGGTCATCTCGCAGAAGGAGAGGGCGGAGAGGGCTCGCGAGGTAGACCCTCTAAGTGACCCTGTCCGCCACCCTAGTCGGACCTGAGGGGATGGGCCGGGGGGCCCATTTCCTCATTACACAGGTCCGGCGGACGAAGGGAGGCAGCTGGTGTGTACCCAGTCTACCTCTCTATAGGTAGGAGCCCGGCGGTGACCTTCCGCCGGGCGGACCGTTGGGGCGGCTCTACAAGGTTGATTAGCATTGTACGATCCCTTGCCGCCCCAACAATCACGGTCTGTCGGTACACCGTGGGATTTTAGTCCGTGCGAGTTGGGCATAACCCATCCTCCCCTCCCCCCCGGGAGGGTGGCGTATCCATAAGAGATTTCCCCACGTTAATAAAAAATAAAAATATAAAAAAAGGACAACATCCTCCTGGCCCGCTAGTTTAAGATAATAACTAAACTATTACTAGAACAAGTATTTTTGTCTTTTTTTTTATCCCCTGAAATATAAGGTATTTTATTTTTCATTTATATAAATTTCTTCTGTATGTGTGTATGTCACTGAACTCCTCCTAAACGCCTGGATAGATTTTGATGAAATTTTGTGTGCGTGCTCCAGTGGATCCGAGAATGGTTAAGATTAACAATTGGACCGGGTAGGTGGCGCTGCGATTGAATTTTAGATTTTTTTTTATTATCAAGGCAGTACAATGTCCGTCCTGCCCGCTAGTATTATATATAGAAATGTAATTTTAAAAATTTATTGCATATCTAAAGTAGGGATTTTTTCGATATAAATTCGAACAAATCTAATCACCAAAGAATGCTTTTTCGAACAAATCCGAAAGAGCTAAACCGTTAAACTGTCGGACTATTCTGTGAATGCAATTTATGCAGTGGCGATTCCAACACGTTATTCTATTTCAAATTCCTGTTCACTATTGTCTATAAATACAAAATAAACTGCTTCTTCGGTGTATTGTACCTATTTTTCTCAGTCAGAGATTTATGTATATTAGAACTTATGGGATTTTTGTTTACATTTTTCATTGTTACTTTTCATATAAACGTTTGCTATAATTTACTCAACCAAATGAAAGAATAAAGACAGAAAGAAATATGTTTATTGCAGCAAATACACGGACAACATGATATTAGAAAAATAGAATAACAAACATGTAAACATAGACAAAATAAAGAAATTGAACGATAAAATTATGCCACGGTTTTACTGCAACATGCTGACTGCCACCTTTACAAGCGCTAATTTTCTATTGTGGCAAGTGGGTTTAAATATATAATAATAACATTATATTTATACAATAATAAGATAAGATCACAATAACACTATAAATATGAAGTATATTTTGTATAAGTATGTATATATATAAGTAGACACCATCATCATTATATATTAATACGTGGACTTTGTACCCCTTTTTAAGAGAATTGGACGAACGGATGAACGTGACATTTGGCATAGTTAAAGTTTATATGGAGGAGAAGTGCAGAAAGCTATTTTTTTTATATAAAATGCATTACAAGTATATTAAATTAATTAAAATATACATTACTCACACTACTGCTCGAAATTTACACAACATATACACACATATAAATGGAAAAGACATTTTGACGGATGTCACTCTTACCTTCCAATATTTTAAACGAATTCGTAACTAAGTATTCCACGCGGACCAAGTCGCGGGCAGAAACTAGTAGTATATAATACATATACGCCAAAGAAGTTTCACTTCCTCCGAGTGTACACAGTGATACACGCACAATGTTGTATAAACATAAAAAGAATACATTACAATCTATAAAAATGTATAAAAAATTATAACGGTACATATTGCGAATATTAAATTGGGAGTCAGTAAATCAACGGTACCTATTGGAATAACCGCGTTGTTGCCTGTGACCTCATGACCCGGACGACGCCCTCAATCTCGTATGTACCCCTGCGTCCCGGAGCTACACAGACGAACGAACCAAATTGTTTCACTTACTATAAACCCGCTCGAACGATATCAGTACAATAGTTTTGTGAACCCCAAAAATATATATCAACATTATAGAATGGCAATACATTATTTTAAAAAAACTTGATACAATTTTGCGGTATCTATATATATAATAGGAATGTAAATGTAAAGCGTATTTATTATATATTTGTGAAAAAAAATACGTTCGTGTATCCGTGTACACACGTAAGAAGTGAAACTTCTTTATGACATCATTTTTCAAAAAATGATCTACTATATTTACAACTTTACAGAAATTGGTTAAATAAAGCTAAATTAGATAAAGTTTAAGCAAAAGGCTTTTATTATTATAAACATGGATACAAGTAATTCAATTATTTTACCTTATTGTTACTAAGGTTATAATAACATATCATCAATTATATTTCATTAATTATAATAGAATTATTACTATCATTGTTATCGTTATTATATATTTTTGAAATTAATGGCTTATGATAACTGAAATATATGGTTTACATTCCACGGAATCTGATCATTGTGAGCGCACCTTTAGAAATAAACATGTCGCGTAACGGAATAATGTACAGAAATTAAGATGGCGCGTAACCAAAAACGTTACATACGTTTTTACATGCTCTAAAATTCCTCCCTAAGTCGATAAAGAAGTTTCACTTCAAAAATGTTGCAGGTGACTCGGAATGAATAATAAAATGCATTTCAACCAATTCCAGAAATGTCTGTAAGTCTGTCTGCATGTTTGTATGAACATGCATCACTGCTAAAATACTGCGTTAATAATAAAACATCTTCAAGAAAATCATAAAGCATATGTTACTTTCTTGCTTTCATTAGTTAGTATCTTACTTTCATTTAAATCGGTTCACTCTATCAAAAGTTATTGTAATTTTAATAACGACGCGACTTAAGTACGAGACATAAATAAATAAACAAATGGACATAATACAATCAAATGATTTTATTACTGACTGTTTTTAACATAAAGCTCCACGCGGGTAGAGTCGCGAGCAGAACTAGTTTGTATATAAGGTTCTAGCTCAAGTCGAGGTTCAAACACTTTTAATACCCTTAGTTTTTTTAATTTTATTTTTGGCAATCAATCTTCAGGTAGATTACTACAGTTATTATCGAGTAGGTCATGATATTACAAGTTCTTGTGATAATTTCAATGTATATTCTAAGAAGATGTTAAAACTTGTCAGAAATTTCCATGGAGTTTTTGTGACATCTCAGAATTCATGCTCCGTTATATTATTCCCAATTCACTTAATTTGTGCACAATAACAGATCTATATTACGTAGAACACCGCCAATATTACAGAACATAGAGTCAAGTAAAATATAAAATCCACTACATGACAGACTAACACCCAACCAAATACTCCTTGAACTAGTTATAATTCGTATGAGTACCTTAACACTTTAATCGCCTCTCCGTAACCACATGTTTCTAGAACGCCACAGATACATTTTTGCACAATTATAAAAAAATCTAGTGGTTCAGATACCAATAACTATCGTGGCGTCATAAGAGAAATTGTCACCGGTTATAAAAGAACACCGCGGCAGGGAAAGCGTTAAGCGCTTGATACTGGTGAGTCTATAAAGGCCCGTCCGTTAAACTCCGTTGATCAGTTCAAAAGGGAATCAAGCTAAAGCTTAGGTTTTTTAATCTACACTAATATTATAAAGAGGTAAAGTTTGTGAGTTTGTAGGTGGTAATCACAGGAATTACTGGTCCGATTTCAAAAAAAATTTCAGACAACAATCTTATCTGATATGAAATAACGACAATATATAAATAACGAAGCTGATAAATACGTTATACCTAGACGGTGTTATTACAAAAAAGATAAATACATATTGAACCCTGGCCTTAAAAAGGTCTCATATTAAATGCACCGCGGTCGCTGAATGTTCGCCATCTTGCTGTTTTGTCTCGCTTTGGTTAGGTTAAACTTGTGAAAAAAGACAACGCGAACTTGCCTCGGGCGAGCGCGGTGCATTTATTAGGAAACTTTTTTTAAACCAAGTATTGAATACGTATTTAACTTTTTTGTAATAACACGGAGAGAGTCTGGCACTCAACTGCAGCTGCCGGAGCACATACATAAGTACCTGGTACCATATTTTCAAATTGAAGGTAGTATACAACCTATTGGTGTGATCCGGCAGCTGTAATTGAGAGGCAGTCCATTCTAGGTTTGTCGTGTTTACCAACTTAGACCACATAATTTAAGATGATATCGTTATAAAATGGTGAGCCTATCAAGCATGGAAAGGGTATCTTTTATCAGGAAACACAAACAAAGCCGCTGGGAAAAGTTAGTTCTCTATAAAGGCTAGCGTGCCCGGCGGGCGTTGTTCCGCTCTGACAATATAAAAAAACCTTGACAAATTATATACCTATACCTTGATTATTAAACACTAGAGTGGTAAAAACCGCTTGAAAATCCATTGATTCGTTTTTGAGTGTATCGCGAACAGACAGACAGATGTCGCAGAGGACTTTGTTTTATACTATATAGTGATAACAAGGAAAGACGGTAATGAGCGCCCGCTAGTATATATTTTTGATTTTAAATTCAACGTAGGCAGGCTATGTTGTTACGGTAGGTAATATCGTCCGGGGAACCGGGGCACAGCGCCCGGGTGTTGGTGACCCGGCCACTGGGTCACAATCACAGCTCCTCTGCCCCCCTCTACGTCTCACGGATTAAACGATATTTGATATTCGCGTCCGAATCAACTTCACACTTTTATGAATGGAGAATACTAGGTCATGTTTGAATGTTGATATAATATGTAAAATTAATATTAGTTATTTATTTACTAGTTAGTAATTCTTCTTTGGATTGTTTTTGGAAGGAGTTATTAGCTAAATCTTGCAGATCATGAGGTGTGACAAGAGTGAATATACTGCATATTTTCTTGCTAAATAATTGAACTATTACAGTTCACTTCAAAAAACACACACGAAAATCCTTACTGGATTTGTTGCACGCTGGTAATGTCAACATATTTAATACTTGGAAGAAAAAACTTTGTACCTCCCTTTAAGCGTATTGTGCATACGAAGGAGTGTCAGATTTGGCATAGTTAAAATTCCTATGCAGAAGGAGGACATTAAGGTAATATTTATGTGTAATATGTGTTACACTGCTTGTAGGTGATGGAGCCACGCTGAAGCTATTACTGATTTCAGCATGAATGGGTCGGCTCGCCCGGGGTACTACCACGCTCTCACAGAAAACCGACGTGAAGTAACAGTGCTTGCATTGTTGCGCTTTGTTCGGTCAGTGAGAGCGCCGGAGACCCACCTCCCCTCCCCTTCCACTTTCCCTTTCCGTTCTAACCCCCCCTAACACAGGCTGGCAACTCACTTGTGAGTCCCCTGGTGTTGCAAGTGTCAATGAACGGTGGTGATCACTTACATCAGGTACCCACCTGTTCGTTTGCCTCCTATGATATAAAAAAAACAAATACAGTTTTCTTTACTTGTAAGTAGCATTTGATCGTAATCTCATCTTATGTTAAAAAACGATTTGGTCTAATATGGTAAACACGTTCTAACTAGTAGTGGCTCTCAAATGCAGTTGCCGTTACCCATCAACCAGTGCTTGGCGATGGATGTTCAACTTGAGGGTGGTAGCTAGCCAGATGGGCTTGGAAAACCCCTTATCACCATGCTATGGCTTGATGAAGAGACGATGTTTTTCTTCTTCAACGACAGCTCCAACTTAGTGGCTAGGATTCGAACCTACGTCCATCAACGCGGTATCTGAATATGCTATCAAATAAGCGATCATCGCTTCATTTTGTGTTTTAATTAATTTAAATAAAATATTAACGGTGTTATTACAAAACAGTTAAATACGTATTAAGCCCTGGTTTTAAAAAGGCCTCCTATTAAATGCACCGCAGTCGCTGAATGTTCGCCATCTTGTTCTTTTGTCTCGCTTTGCTTACTTAGGTTATACTTGTGGAAAAGGATAACGCGAACTTGCCTCGGATGAGCACGTTGCATTTATTAGGAAACTTTTTAAACCAAGTATCTAATACGTATTTCACTTTTTTGTAATAACACGGTTATTTTTTATATTAAATATTAAACAATGAAACTCAAATGCTTGTTAGTCTGTGGTCGTTGTAATTAGAGATTATTATTAAGGAAGTTATATTTAATTGAATAAATCGGAAATGAATGGCTATTGACATACACGCTCGCAGCTGATTCCACGCGGCCGAAGTTATGGGTAACAGCTAGGCAAACATAATTGTACCCGTAACTTACTGCGTGGAATTTTGCAATCAACCTGTGTTCAGTGTACAGGTACACGTGGAGCACGCTATCCTGGACCCTGCTTCTTTAGTTTATTACATATATTAACGTGGCACTCTAGTTTTTCTATACTCAATTTAAAATTAAATTCTCAACAAAAAATTATTTTTATCTATTATTTATTTGATTTTATAAGTTCATAATATGATATATTTTAAATTTATGCATTTCATCTTATTATCACAATTATATTTGACAAAACGTTTTGATAATTTCGTCAAAAACTAGGAAATAAAATAAGAAAATATTATAAATTATATTTTAAAGTTGAATAACTTCGAAAAGCGTCGGTTTATCAAACAATTATAAGAATATGATATGGTCTAGCCTTTTCGATGAACAATTGAAGAGTTATAAAATACTAAACTCAATCAAAAAAAGCTATCCCATGTTAATTATACGGGGAATTGAAATTTACCAGGCAAGATATCTAAATAAGGGTTGTGGCTTTCACAGGATTTTTTTCATAATTCGATAAATGTAAGAAAAAAAAATTGACGATTTTTTAAATCAGTCTAATGTGATCTTGGTAGTAAATGTTGTATGTGTTTGGTTCCAGTGCATCATGATGTCGATACGGTGATGGCGGATGGGGGCGCGAGTGCGGTGGGAGCGGAGGCGGGAGCGGGCTTGGGCGCGGACACAGAAGCGAGCGCGGGCGAGTCAGCGGCGCGCGGCGCGGCACTTGAGCGCGCTTACGTACACGATGTATACGAGCAAGCGGGCGCGGATGGGGACGAGACGCCGCGCACGCCCGCACCCGCCGTGCGAGCATTCCTCACTGAACTCGAGCCCGGAAGCCTCGTCTGCGATGTCGGTCAGTCTTCATACTATTATCAATAGACCAACTTCTCCCCGCGAGTTACGAGTACGAAACGGAAGCTCTCAAAAGGAAAAAATAGTAATATTGAAATATTCCTGATTGGTGATCCGCTCCCATTGGTCGCTCTCAAACCGAAATAATTTTTCAAATCGGTCTAGTCGTTCCTGAGATTTGCGCGTTCAACCATACAAACTCTTCAGCTTTATAATATTAAGTATATATATAGTAGTAGATGTATACTATCAGTAGGTATCAGGTAACGAGGTAATGAGTTATATAATTTCAAAGCAAAAATGTTGCATACTCTTTATATGGGAAAAAATATCACTGAACTTATTCTTCAATTGTCACTAAAATAATTTCAGTAGAATTACGATATTCTTTTTTTTTATAGTAGCACGGCAAAGTGACTGCACTGTGCCTGATGGTAAGCATAGTACAATCCAAAAACAATGGCGACCACCGAGTGACATACTGTCCATCGCCGGTCGTCACTGTCATGCCGGCCTGCAAAAAGCTGGATATGCACAGGCTGATCCCGAAACGCGACCCGCAAAAGCGAATCACTATGACGGGCTTTTTCGCCATATACATGGTGGTTGCGACCCAGTCGGGCTGTAAAACCCTACCACCCCGCAAAATGTTGATGTATGTTTTGATAAAAATATTTAATTTAAAACTAGTTAAAGTAGTAATACGAAGCTCCATCTTTTCTATTGGGAATATGTAATATAGATTAATAATGAATATCCATAAAGATGTTTACATAAAATAATTTATATATTTTCCTTTATTAAAATTTTTATTTCACATCGTACCTGATACTCGCAACTTCGTCTACTCCGTCTTACGCATGACTATCATACTGCTTGTACCACTTCTCCACAGCAAGGAAATACACACTGCTTAGTGGACATTACTTACAAAAATCGTAGCTTCTTAATCTTAATACCATTATACTAAGGGAAGATATCGTGATAATTATCTTTTAATTCTTAACCCCTGGGCTGTCCAAAATAACGAGGGCTTAGTCTCATTACAAACGAATGTAGGACCTTATGATGCACAGGTCAATAGAATGACGGCAACGGAAGTTAAATGAAATATTGTATTTATTACAAAACTTGAAAAACTTGAACGATAACAAATTATGTCATCTAAAATTATATTCTTTCAAATTAATTATATATTTAATAACCCGATCCGCCATTTTGATTCCGACAAACAGTTAAACCATATATTTAAGAAGTAATACAAAAAATATATCAGAATCAATTCAGTCATTTTTTAATAATGCTCGCACAACGGCATACCTCTATCATTTTATTTGTATAGAAGATCGGTTTAAGCATTTACACCTATTATTTAAATCAAACAAAAATACTCGTACCTCGTAATACCTGTATTCAATTCAGGCCCTAAGAAGGCGCTTATAAACATTAAAAGTATTAACAACACTACTACCGGCTCAAAAATCAACCCAGTCAACGAGAAAATACGACAAGAAACTCGATCTGGGTTACCTTTCAGCGTATATATTTTTATACAAATACATGATCGTTAGATTACCGCTGTATCTGATTTATCACCGTGTGTATTGTGGTTGTTGTGGAGTCGAGTAGATACACTGCCACTCCGCTTGATTACTGGATATATATGCAATAATAGTTCAATATTTGCGATTACAATATTACTGAATAATTAATTCAATACTAGCGGGCTCGGCGGATTTTATCCCGCTCTGATAATTAAAAACAAATTGATTGTCTGTAAAGTCGGGTCACGGACGATAATTTTATGTGATAACGACTCGAACGCATCTGCCGATGGAGTGGCAGTGAGATAGATGCGTCACAAGGCGAACGCTTAGGTCGATCGCGCTTCTCTATGGCTTGTTCCGCGCTCAAGCTTGCACGCTCGGCTCAGGCGGACTGTGACAATGAGTCATGCTTTTTCGTGCGTGCAGCTGGCGTTCATCGATGTATAAAATGCTATCACGTCAAAAAAACCTTGACAAATTATATACTTAAACCTTTCTCAAGAATCACTTTATCTACTAGTAAAAATCGCATGAAAATCCGGTATGTAATTTCCCAATTTATTACACAGACAAACGTCGCAGAGGACTTTGTTTTTTAATAATTATATAGTGAATTCCCACAAACGCCCACACGTTTACCGATGTCAAGTAAACATAATACTGTTATTAATATATATCACGTTTCATCTGCAAACGAAGAAACTTAAATGGTTTTTTACCAAGAAACCCGCCCACGCACGCTCTCTCATGAATTTAACGCAATAATTATACTGTGTTACACCCCGGGGTATCTCAGTTCATAGAATAAACGTGTACAAGCACGTTAAATGTCAAACGTGGGCGTCATGTTTTGATAATTACTGGTAAATAATCGCTAACTCCTGTGAACGTGGACACAGTTAATTGCTTCAATCGTTTTTTATTTATTTACATATAGATAAAAGGCCATTTTTTATGTCATTGGTGGCAAACGAACAGGTGGGTCACCTGATGTTAAGTGATAACCACCGTCCATGGACACTAACAACAGCAGAGGAGTCGCAAGTGCGTTGCCACCCTATGGGGGGAAGGATTAGGGGTGGGAGAAGAGAGATGAGAGAAGAGGGGAGGTGGGCCTCCGGCGCTCTCACTGACCGAACGAAACGCAACAATGCAAGCACTGTCATTTCACGTCGGTTTTCTATGAGAGGGTGGTACTACCCCGGGCGAGCCGACCCATTCATGCTAAAACCAGTAATAGTTTCCGCCTGGCTCTACCACCATAAAAAATGTATGGTGATCGTTGAATTGTGCCGTTACATTTCAAAGTCCAATCCAATTTTAGCCGTTCTTATATATATATATATATA
>MU158731.1:120956-258838 GCA_015888305.1 Antheraea pernyi | reverse complement strand
TATATATATATTACTTTACTTTTTAAGATCTTCATATTGTGTACATATAAAATATGAAGATCATAAAAAAAAGAAAAACCATATGAACGGCAAAATTTAAACTCCGTTCTCGGTGTATAAAAATTGGAAATCTCAAAAAAAAAATCAAACATGTTATATGAACAATTAAAATTGTATTAACTCATTTTGAGACGTAGCGACTCAATTGTTTAAGAATGGATTTCTCAACATTTACAAATTATCACAATACTAGCGGGCCCGGCAGACGTTGTCCCGCCCTGATATTAAAAAATCCTGGACACATTATATACTAAAACTTCCCCCATGAATCACTTTAGCTACTGGTGAACACTGCATGAAAATCAGTTCAGTAGTTTTTGAGTTTATCGCGAACAGACAGACAGACAGACGCGGTAGGGGACTTTGTTCTATACTATTTGTTTCTTGTGGAATGATTATTTTTCAAGATCTAGATTGTCCTCCTCAAATCCATAATTTTTAAGCCATTTTTTTAATTCTTAAAGAACTATTTAATTTACATATAAATATTACATTACATATATATTTAATAATATACATAATAATACCTTTTCGTGCTTATTTACTATAGTGCGTTCTATAGTTTTTCCCACAATTCATCATGGAAATGATGATTATAAAATTGAATTAAATCAATTGAAGCGATGATGCCTTAGTTGATATCATGTTCGGACAGAATCGATGAACGTAGATTCGTACCTTGCAACCGAGTCGGGGCTTTCGGTAAAGGAAAGCAACGTAATGACACCATAGCATGGTGTTAGGGCTTTTTCTATGTATGCCTGGCTACCTACCACTCTCAAGTTGAAAATCTGTCGCCAAGCACGTATTGATGTATTCCAGCAGTTGCACTTGCGAGTCAGTCCCCTATAGGTTTAGCGTGTTTACCATCTTAGACCAAGTCGCCATCAGCTGAGATTGTGGTGAAACGTTAGAACCTATAAAGTACTAGCTTCTGCCCGCGACTTCGTCCGTGTGGAATAGTTAGTTTATTAAGTAAATTTAAGTAAGATTATTAATAGCTAACGCTAACACGCAGCGGAAGCTCTCATAAGGAAAAAAAAACGATTTAGAAACATTCTTCATTGGTGTTCCACTCCTATTGGTCTTAGCGTAATGATATATAGCATATAGCCTTGTTCGGTATACGAACTATCTAACACTGAAAGAGTTTCACTTCAATTCAAATAGTCCTTTAGTTGCTAAGATTAGATATAAACTTTGTCCTGGAAAAAGTTCCTCGGCAGCGGCTCAAGCCTAGGTCCGTTCCCTCGGCGTGGAGCCCTTGAGTACGTTGCCCGCGCGATACAGTGACACAAAACCTTACATCACTGCAACAACATTACACATATCACCTCCACACACGTGCACGCACACATTTTTACACATAAAAGTGGAAGGGTTTTATTTTTTTCGCTTATCAAACTGAAATAGTTTAGAAACAAATATCCGACCCAAAACACATGAGGTATGTATGCTCGGTACACATATATGTTTCAATAACTCATATAAGTCTGAATATGTAGCGTAGCTTAGGTTAGCTCAGATAGGTCGCGAATAGCCGAGGTGTGCCGTGCACCCTTGAGCTAGTTGTCAAATAAAATCGGTTGAGTGCCTTAAGCGCTCGCCTTAGTAGTCCGGTGAAGATGTTGAGACCTTGCTAGATCGATAACGTAATCAATTCGAGAAAAGAAGAAAACGGAAAAAGTTGTGCCACAAGTTCATCATCAATGCATATTTAACACTAATACGGTCCCCTTTCACAAACATACCTACCCATACCATATGTACCCCATACCCACCCATACACTCTCTATATAAAACAATACTCTACACACACGTACCCCCACACACATACACACCCCACGCACCTATAGTTTAGGTACATCATGATTTAATGCATTATTAAAGCAATTTTGTTCACTCTCTAATAATAGAAATCGTTATAATTTGTGTACTTCGTAATTGGCGTAATGTTTTTTTTTTTCTTCGAACTGACTACGCTATTGCCCAAGCAAGGTCTTAACAGCTTCACCGGCGTAATGAATTTAGTCCGGTGAAGCTGTTAAGACCTTGCTGGGTCAATAGCATAGTCAGTTCGAAAAAAAAAATGGCGTAATGAATACATAGTATTTTATTTTCTTTGTTTAATACACATTTTCAGCTATGAAGGACCTATATGGAATAAATAAATAAATAAAACGATTACAATTTCTGTAAACTAGATTTTATAATTATGTGGAAACTCGAACCGACGAACATCCATCCCACTGCAGGTTTATATTATTTTGTTAGCCTCGTCGACACCCACGTAGTTGGAAAAGATTGTGTGGGATAGATGTCTGATATTTTAACCTTTTGCTCTTCCCACATTCAGAGCAACTTTTAGCGTAAAGCGAACGATGTGAGATAAGAAATTTAATAAAGAAAATGATTTAAATTCTTTTGTGTAAACACCTCTGTGTATATTTATCATTAGTTCATAGTTATATACTCCCAATAGAAAGGACGGAGCTTCGCATTACTATGTAACTAGTTTTAAATAAAGTATTATACCTTTTCTATGAAAACATAACCATGTTTTCTACCTGTAGTACCTAACTAGGTATATAGAAATTCTACTAAACCCTATAGTAAAGGTTGGAGAATAAGAACAACTTCATGTTTTTTTTAAATAGTAGCACAGCAAAATGACTGCACTGTGTCTGATGGTAAGCACAGTACAATCCAAAAACAATAACGACCACCGAGTGACACATTATCCATCGCCGGTCGCCGCTGTCATGCCGGCCTGCGAAAAGCTGGATATGCACAGGCTGATCCCGAAACGCGACCCGCAGAAGCGGATCACTATGACGGGCTTTTTCGGCCATGGTGGTTGCGACCCAGTCAGGCTGTAAAACCCTACCACCCCGCTTTCACCATTGCCTCGTTCGTTATTCAGCGGGGTGCACCACGTGCAGGTGAGGTTGGCTTGGATGTCTCAAGTCTTAGATGTTATTTGAAGAAGCGGATCACTATGACGGGCTTTTTCGGCCATGGTGGTTGCGACCCAGTCAGGCTGTAAAACCCAACCACCATTTTTCCACCTTTCACCATTGCCTCGTTCGTTATTCAGCAGGGTGCCCCACGTGCAGGTGAGATTGGCTTGGATGTCTCAAGTCTTAGATGTTATTTGACACCCCTTACACCCCAAATCACTCAAATAGTGTGGAACATTTTTTTTATACCATTTGGGGCAAACGAACATGCGGGTCACCTGATGGTAAGTAATCACTACCGCAATGGTAAGTGACCATTGAGAAAGGAGTAGGTTCGTTTCTTGAAAGAGGGTAGAATGTAATGATCTGGAAACACTGCTGCCAGGAGTTCATTTGTAAACATTACATACATTTTTTTTACTTTGAAATTGTATAACTCACTAGCTGTGCCAGCGATTTCGTCTGCGTTGAAGCTTATGTAAACAACAGTGATTAATAAAGTCATCTGAATGTATTAAGTCTACTTTTCTCTCGTACTTAAGTCGCGTCGTCATTAAAATTACAATAACTTTTGATACAGTGGACCGATTTTAATGAAATAAACACTAAGTTACTCCCGAGGATATGCTTGCTGAGGGTTTATTGTGAACCCAGTACTTTAGCAGTGATACGTGTTCATAAAAACAGACAGACAGACAGACATTTCTAAAGATGATTGAAATGCATTCTATTACTTCTTCCTAGACACCTGCAATATTTTTTTCACGAAATTCAGAATTCAGAACACGAAAGAAAAGTACAGACACTTTAGATATACATTCTTGTTATATGCTTAGAAGGAGATAGAAGATTAGCGAATTAGCATATCGGAATGAATGATAAAAAATCTCGTAGATTTATAAACATATTTTGTGATGTTTTTTTTTTATGTCATAAGTGTCAAACGAACTGGTGGGTCACCTGATGTTAAGTGATCACCACCGTCCATGGACACTAACAACACCAGAGGAGTCGCAAGTGCGTTGCCACCCTTTGGAGGGAAGGGATTAGGGGAGGCAGAGGGAGAGGAGGAGAGGGGAGGTGGGCCTCCGGCGCTCTCACTGCTACTTCACGTCGGTTTTCTATGAGAGGGTGGTACTACCCCGGGCGAGCCGACCCATTCATGCTGAAACCAGTAATAGTTTCGATTATACATCTGTTAGTTTCGAAACTATCCAAAATCAAACTGGCATCGATGGAAAATATCATTTGATTTGTACTACAATATTATTTAAAACTAGCTGATACCTGTGACTTCGTCTGCTTTGTTTATTATTTTAACAATATATTTTAGGTTCAGAGCAAAAAACTACACACTATAAAACAAGGTCCTTCGTCACGTCTGTCCGCCTGTATGTTCACGATAAACTCAACAAACGGATATTATTGCGGTTTACACCAGTAGATAAAATGATTTTAATGAGGACGGTTTTGGTATATAATTTGTCAAGTTTTTTTCTTTACTATCAGAGCGGGACAACGTAGGCCGGGCCCGCTAGTTAAAGATAAAATTGAAAGAAAATATATATTTTGCTTACACAATTTCTTTGTAAACAATGTTATCCGCACATGCTCTCTGGCTCGTGCGCACTAAACTGCTTACTCCAATTCTTCGGAGCAAAAAATACATGCCTCTGAACGCATAGTGCTTATAAAAATTGTAGCGTCTTAAAGCTTGGATAAGTTTATTTTAAATTAAATAATTTATCAAAATATATTCATTAGTTTTTGCGAGAGAGTCACTCAATTTATTTATACACTAGCTGTACTGGCAGCTCCGTATGCGTTTCTTTTAAATTGCATTAAACAAATATAAAAATTGTGAGACAATGCACAATTATAGAAATGGTTTTTAAAACAATTGTAAGTACGACACGCACACCACTTACAGTAACATGTGACGTATACATTAGATACGTATACGTACATATATATATATATACTAAAAGTTTGTGGAATGAGGGCTATCATCAGCAACATATTTGGAACCTTAACCCACCATATACCACCCACAATATATACGCACCATAACCTCAATGCTCACTTATACAGTATAAGGAACTAATGAAACAATGACTTAAAGATATTATTATAATGGTATAATATGCCCATATTGTCAATAAGTAATACGTTTATGATCTAATATCTTATCAGAAAGACCCCTTCTATCTTCAAAATTACTATTGAAAATTGAATTTTTCAAAACATTCTTCAAACAGTTGAATTGAAAACAATGAATTAGCTGACATCTTGAAATCTTACATAAATATATAAAATTTTATATCTGTCTAAGCGGATTTTAATATTCGAAAATTTAAATAGTGCTCATTGAACTCGATATAATATTCTCATATGTTACTATGGTTATTAAGTTATTTAAACGAAAGCGTGGTAATTAAAAAAAAGGTCGCCAAAATATCCAAAAAGGTAATATAAATCATATTACATACATAAATACAGATATATGAATTTCAATTATATTTATTCTTGGAGTCCAGTATACGCACATCTTACGTACATGTTTAAAATGAAGAACATATTTATGCTAAATTTCATGCGGACGAAGTCGCAGGTAACAGCTAGTCTAAAATGGAATAACCTAAATTACTTCATATAAGATCAACTATCTGCCGGTGAAAGTCCCATAAAAATCAGTCCAACCGTTTTGCAGAAAGCACTGAGGGCGAAGCCACGCTTAACAGTTAGCCTAAATTAAAATATATTAAATTAGTTGTTATGTTGTCCTCTATCTGCCGGTGAAAGTCCCATGACAATCAATTCAACCGTTTTGGAGATAGCATTGCGGACGGAGCCGCGATTAATAGCTAGTCTAAATTAAAATAGTCTAAATTAAGTGCCAAATAAATATGATTTTGTTCATATTTCCTAGGTCTTAGCGTTTCAATAAATCACACCTAATGATAAGCATACTTGGGGCTTAAAAAGTAAAGGATATACCTTATTGGCTCTCCATTACAGCTACTGATGCACGGCGACTGTATCTGTAACTTGAGACTGTCGAACAGACGAGTATTGAAAATCGCTAGCACCATCCTGTGGTTTCATCGCGATATTTTGTTTCACCGAAAGCTCCCACCTCAGTTACTAGGATCCGTCTACTGACGCGGGGTCAATACGCTATCAACTAAGTCATCCCCGCTCCGAAATATTAAGCAATATCTTAAAAACCCTCATTGTCTTCAGGATGCGGAAACGGTAAATACCTCAGCGTCAATCCATCGGTATTCAGCGTAGGCGGTGATAGATGCACGAGGTTTGCGACGCACGCGCGACACCATAACAATGAGGTAAACAGATGAACCTTTTTTCCATTTGCCTAATTTTGTCAAAGATACAACTACGCCTAAAGATATGCTTCTTCTGAAGTGCAACTGTCGAATGTTAATAATAGATACTTTCCAATTGATTTATATATATTTCAAATACATTATATTTTAAAATCGCTTTTAGTGGCTGCACAGAGAGAAGTCAATTCCAGACTTCACCATGGTTATTGATCCACTCTATAATAGCCTTCTGACATCAAAACTCACTTGACATGGCACTTAAACGTACAGTCCCGCAAATTAGTACTATGCTTTGTTTTTCCTGTTACCCTATTACCTAAAAAACTGTTATTGATTTTACTATAATTGAAAAATAAGACGACCGTCACAGTTTCTAGTATTTAAATTATGGTGGTCTTTTACGAAATCTCACTTTTCAAACTTATTGCGGACATACACTTAATCATCAAGAATGTATTGGGAGGGCAAAATTAAAATACCGAGTTCCTGTAACTTAATCTTTAATGATTCGCGACGTCCAATATTGTATATTGCTCGAACACCCATTGTAGTAGGAATATGGTGTCTTTGTTGACAAACCTAACACTATTACATAAAAACAGTTACTGGTCTTACCGAGTCTGAAACATGGGACGACCAGTTTATCTTAGACACAATTATTTAGGCACTTATTATTAAGTATGTTTATGTATATACTTATGTACGTATGTAAATATTTCCAGGTCGTTGTGTGCGACAACCTGTGCTTACCTTTCCGCGATGAATCATTCGACGCAGTTCTCTCGATTGCTGTCGTGCACCACTTTGCGACCGTCGAACGGAGGGCAATGGCGTTGCGGGAACTTGCACGCGTCACACGGATCGGAGGTCGGCTACTCCTGACCGTGTGGGCGATGGAACACGAAGGGAGGAATTTCCACTCTCAGGTGAACTATATGGTCCAATTGGGAAACGGCCATCATCAATCAATTCCTATTATAATAGAGCAGTTCTAGTACAGATGTGATCAAGTTTCGATAGCTGAAACACGATATACCTATGCCTAGTTTTTGGCAGAATCTTAGTCTGTCATGTAGTAGATTTTATATTTTATTCATGATCTTGTGTTATTTGACACTATATTTTGTAATATTGGTGGCGTTTTACATTATATAGTTCGCTTTTTGTGCATAAGTGAAATGGATGGAAAACAATGACACGGAGCTTGAATTTTAAGATGCCATTAAAACTCCATGGAAAGTTCTAAAAAGGGCGCTACCGTCTTGTATAACAATCTGCAAGGTTGGTTGCAAAAAATGTACTAATATAAATGTAATGGATATTTTTTCACAACATTCCTGATGGCTGTTGGATTTCCTCAAGATATGTCCCTTTGTTGAAAGCCATCCAAATATATAGTGTTACTAATAAAAACTTTAAAAAATAATTAATACGATTAACATCATCTCGGTTTCAGGACGTACTCATCCCTTGGCATCGCCCAGCCACGTTATGTCCTCCAACGCCTACACCAAGGTTTCTTTCGGTTGATAATGATCGGTAAGTATAAAATAACTTACCAATTTTATTCGGCATTACTTATATTTTTAGTAGCCTACAGTGGCCATCGATGGAAATCTGAAAAAGGAAGCCAGAGCAAAAAAAAGTTCTTACCTAACAGAATATTAGCTCTTCAACACCGTCACCAATGTTTTTATGGAGATTAAAAACAACAATCAAAAGATCAACAATATATGTGAATTAATATTGACTTACCAAAGTGAAACTAATTACTGTTAACTTACACTTATTAGTTATTAATTGCTAACCCCAATTTTTACCATGCATGATATTCGAAAATAACTAATTACCTTCGGCCTACATATGTCACTAAGTACTTACACCATATCCCAATTCTTAAAGGTAAGACCAAGAGAATCTGGTTATACGGATTCTTCACCACTAATAGACTATCAGATTCGTCTCTTCTGTTTTGCTTATTTATCAGTTCTAATGATTTCAAAGAGGATTATCTAGATAAGTTCAAGCAAAATTCAGTCACAATTTTTAGATGTAAAACAATTTGAAAATATTATTTAACCAAATTGCCAATGAATGTACATAAGATATACATTAATTTGTACTTTTAAATCCACAGAAACGCAGAAACTTGGAAGACACGAGATGGTTCACCAGGATCATCGTCTTTATCGTCGCCCAACGAAACCTGTTACTCATTTGTTAGAAGAGCTCTACAGAGGCTGGCTGGCCGACGCTCGTTTTTGTCATCATGGAGTTTAAGTACAAGAACTCCGTCACAAACGTGTACACGCCCAGAACCATTAGCAGCTGACTTACCTATTGAGCTACGGCGTCTAGACGAAGCAATTCCTTCTAAACTAGTAAAACAAACATCAGAATCGTCAACAATTAAATCGAGAAGTCTAACAGATATCGTTGATATTGAACGGCACCCTTTGGTTAGATCGCGATCAAGCTTTCCCAGCCTCGGTGGAGATGAAACTGAACCACCTGCACAGGAATCTGCAGCCCCTGAAATCACAGAGCCACGAAAAAAACCGCGACTTGTCAAACAAAAGAAATCAATCAACGAAGATGATGCAGAAGAAGATCTTGACAAACCTACAGATATGAAGAGTCTAGTAGAAGAGATGCCTAATTTCAAAATCCATACACAAAAGTTACAAACTAAGAAACCCGGTGTCTTTAAACAGACTTCACTTAACGAGGAATTAATGTCAGTAGAACGGTTAAGAGAAAAAGAGTGCTTACGGAAAAATATACAGAAGCAAGCTTCACTAAACGAAGAATATTTATATCGCAGGCCAGGAGCTCTAGACTCTATACGTGATTCAATATTTTCTACTTCTGCAACGACTGCGAAAAAGTTTCAGTCCCTCAAGAATGGCCTCACTAATAAATTTAAAACATCTACAACGAATATTGATAAGGTTACTGTATTCGTACGCATGCTTCAAGGTTGGAAGAGCCATGGACCAGTGCCAGAAGTTGCAACGCCAAACGACAATAACACTGGAACAGAAAAGAGTTACCCAGAGAGGAGACACTCTAAGGAAGACGGATCAGATTCTTCAAAAGACAGTAGCCTGCAAAGTGACACCAGTGTAGACTCAGAAGATAGTTTCGCATCTGTAATTTACGTACCCAAGGCTGACGGTTCTGGAGATCCTCTATCACCTACACCATTGTCTCCTGGTCCAACTTCACCTAGACTTAAAGTCTCATCAGTACCGACCTCGCCTAGAATGAAAAGCTCCCCAGGACTCCCGTCTCCAAGATTAAAACAAGCATTCCCATTAATTCGACCGCCTTTATCTCCGAATGCAACTTCAACTCCTCCACCCGTTAATAAGATTCTTGTAGCTCAGTATAGTTTGAAGAACTATTCCACATCGACCACTATCACTGCTGGCCCTATGAAACCACAGTCAAAGAGTCAGCCCAACTCCCCACCTAAATCAGAATCAGATGACAAAATGCTCAAAACTGAGCTACCTCCAATAATAAACTCGAATATCCCGATGGAAGTATTCGAAGAAATTGATCCAATACCTCCGATAAAAGAAGAAGAAGAAACTTTGACAGAAGAAACTTCAACAGACGCAACAGAAGGATTAACCGCAGAAATTAACAAGAATATTGAAGAGATCAACAAATTAACAGCGGAAACCGATCAGTTGAAACCTCGCGTTATATTGCAGGATATAAAACCTTATCCAAAAATAACATTACAAACAGTTGCAGAACTGCCCGAGATACCACAGTTTAAAAGCAAAGAAGGTAAATCCCCTGGTACAGATACGTTAGATGCTAAAGCAGCTGAACGTAAACGAAAGGAGAGAATAAAACAGATAAAGGAAATGTTAAATAAAGGTATACCACAAAGCAATTTGAACAAAAGGCAACCATTCCCGTTAGTGCGGTGTACAAATAAAGCTGAACCTATTGCAAAAAGTCGACCCACGCTAATGTCTCTTGAACTTTTTAATCCTGCCACTGATGATATGGACAGCGATTCAAGTGGAGTCTCATCACCAGATTCCGTCGACAGCGTGATAAGTGTCGTGCCGGAGGAACTTCGTAAAGCTGCCTTAGAGAAAGGTATTTTGTCACTAGTTTTTATATATCTTTATAAATATTATAAACGCGAAAATGAGTTTTTTTGTTTGTTATGCCTTAACCATTATGCATTTTTGTATAAACCATGTTCAGGAAGCACAAAAGGACATAGGGTATCTTTTATTTTAAAAAAACCATACTGTTCTTGAGGAATAGATAAAATCTACATTACCGCGAGCGAAGCAAAAGATAGTTCAAAAATATTATCTTTGCAGTGCTCAAATTTAAAAAATCTAGGCCTTCAGGATAAAGAGATTTACATGCAAATATGCTATATTTTATATTTCAATAGATAGGTATACAAAACGTAAAACATCCTATCAGTACTGAATTATAATTCTATTTAAACATTAGCAGAATATTATTTCTCATTAAAATAATCTACGAAACTTAGTAGAATAAATTTTACAGCTATATATTGAAAAGAAAATAACTAATGGATTTAATTACAGATATGACGAATACTCCAGTTGTAGAAGTATCAAAAGAAGAACAAGTCACAGAAAAGTCTCATACAAATTCTCCAGCACCGCAAAGTCTAATAGAAGCGGTAGTCGAAGTGGCCAATACTTTAGAAGAAACTTGCGAAACAGTTATACAATCTAGTCCAAGATCGAAAAGGAAACAACTGGAAAAGATTGATGCTAGTGACACTCTTGCTATCATTCAAGGGAATTCCAGCAGCAGCAGTAGCAGTAATTGGAGCCTTAATAAATTATCACCTGGAGATCTGAGAATATTAGAAGATAAATCTAGATCCCAATCACATACGAGTTCCAGTGGAAGCTCCTCGAGCTTGGAGCGTCTTTCTCCAGGAAGGAGGTCAAAAGACCGTTCACCAAAATTGGGTAGTACTAGTAACTCTACATGGAGCCTCAATAGACTATCACCAAACAGACCTGAAGGACGATCTCTTGATGATAATCTCAGTAAGAGTCACAGAAGTCCAACTAGACTACCATATGATTCAATCTCAATATCCAGTACCGATTCTGAAAAATCAATGTCTAAATCGGAAAGCTTTAACAGAATTCATGCAAACGAACCTTTAGTTACTTGTAAATCGGATATGATCGCAAAGGAAGATGAATGGGTTCAAGACCAAGAACGTGACCATCAACTCACGGAATTTGCAGAAAAACTGAGTGAGAAACTTCTGCAGGAAATCGATCAGTACTCTAAACGTATCAACGAAGAAGACTTTGATCTCCCAAGTAGTAGCAGTAGTGAAAAAAGTATTTCGTTAAGGCTAAAGCGTGAGGAAGAAGACAGAAACACACAGAAGATTCTTGACGAACTATCCGACAGCTTACAGCATTTGGAGGATCCTTACATCAAGGGAATAAGTACTGAAATTAAGAGCTTAAATAAACTGAGCGCGGAACTCCAAGAAAGGACTAAACACATCATCTCTTTGAATGAATCACAGGAAACCGATATTAACAAGTTATTCTTAAAATGCGGTTCAAAAGTGAAAAGCAGGAAGAGATCCAAAGACGTCGACCCAATCATCAATAAGTACAGAGAGCTTAAAAAGACGATCAAAGTCACGAACGAAGAGGACATTTATCTTAACAACTGTGCCAATATCCATCACGCCAAACCGATTACCGAAGAAAAGGAACCAGATCCTAATATTAAGAACCCGGATGATGATAGCGCAATCTCATCTAATAATGGAAACCCAGAAATAACCATTGATTCTGGAGCCTACGACACCAGCCAATCTCTTGAAACGGGATACTCTTTGGAATCTGAAATTAGTGTCGATTCTTTATGTACAAGCACGGACAAACGTTCTTCCCTGAAAGTAGGCCAGTCGACAGATTCCAGTGACTTGGATAAGATGGAAATCAGTCCAGAGTCAGTCACTTCTAGATCTAGCGCGAGCACTGCTCCATTGAAATCTGGATTTTCTATCGAATCGAGCGACACTTCCGCCGGGAGCGACTGGAGTCGTCGAGACAAAACTGGAAGTACCGCCTCACTAGGTTGCGCGAGTTTGGCTTCGTTGCCCTCTTGCAGCGAATGTTCCAAAGAGAGGAAGCTGTTGGAAACCCGATCCTGCTCTGAAGAGACAACAACTGCTTCCGTTCCTTCGAGAGCTCTACCACACGCGCCTCTCCTACCCTCTTTAAGTGATGGATCTGACAGTTTACCCTCTGAGGGAGGCGCCGTCACCTACCACCGATATTACCACGTCTTCAAACGAGGAGAACTTGACCAGCTGATCGATAAATACGTGGAGAGTCTCCACGTTGTCTCATCATACTATGACCAGGCGAGTTGGTGCGTCGTCGCCGAGAAAGTTCAAGTGTGGACCATATAATGGATTTTCGTGATCGTCCTGCTGATGTCTGAATGTTTCATCGCCAGCTCCTATGGGAGATATTACGTGCCGGTTCTCGTGTCACCGTACAGTGATCGATAAGTGCGGTGTCTATGCAAGTGACCTTCCTAAGAAACTCTCTGTGAGCGAACCTGTAAACACGTAACACACAGTGTCTACACGTGATTGCCAAAAGCGAAGCTTTTGTTTTTTTTTAAATATATTTTAGTTAATATACTATTTTACTAGTCGTTACTTCTATGATAATCTTAAATTCTTTGCCCGAAACGAACGGACATCGTCTCGCTAGGGCAAATAGTATTGAATGCGAGATATTACTACTCGCACGAAATGATAACTAAGAGCTTTAAATAGTGAAAAAAATATATATATTATATACTTCAATGGCTCAATATTGTATAAGCTATTCATAGCTTACTTATTCTAACCATTCAGGTAATCCTATACAGTTAATATTACTCTCATATTATAGGAAATATATAACACTACCATATTCCAAGACCAAAATATAGTTAAGTACATTGGGGCCAATACTGACGGCACTAATTCAAAGTTTTAACTAGAGAATTAATGAAAGGCTTGCATAAGTGTAGTTATGGTATGAATACATTAATATAATTATGTTTAGAAATAATGTATTACGTATCTAAAATTAGGTCTCTCAGAATTGGCTATTTAATTTAAATGTTTAAGGGATACATCAGTGACAATAAATAAATAGCGAATAAATTTTATTCTTTTTTATTTTTGTTTTGTTTATGTTTTGAAATATTTTTAGTTTTAATTCTATTTACAAAGATAGAATACAACGGTGTTTTTACACATTGATGTCAATAAACCAGATGTCGAACTGACAGTATTTTTTTATTGACGTGATTGGCCAGTTTCATAAATATTGGTAAATAACTTACCAATTGGAAAACCGTATTCGGCGTCCATCTTGTTTTTTATTTTAAATTTGAATAACGTATTGTTTATATTTCACCTGATATTTTATTTGCTTCTATTCAGAATTGTTTCCAATTTTAAATACCTAAAGAAATAATGGTACTCAAATAAAAATTATAAGACAAATTATTTAAAAACATTTTTTTGCTTGCTTTATTGTTTCTGTCGAAAAAAAGAGTATATTTCGGTTTTGGATTATGGTATGTTGTACTTTAATTTACGTAATAAAAAATTAATTAATCGCATAATCTCAATTTAATAATATGTTCACAGTATTAAAAATAACTAACGAGCTGGCCTCTTGTATAAACGAATTCATCAGTGGGATTGCTTAAACGTTCATTTTGATTGAACAAACTTGATTGACAGTTTTAATTATATTTCACTTGACAATAATTTTTGGAAATATTACTGAGTAAATTCTATTTCTTTAACTTTGTACATCGGTCATGACTTTAACATATTTCATTTGTTAACCATCTCATCAATGAAATTTTTACCGACTTGAGATTCAAATTTAAGAAAATACATGTGCAGTTCACAAATGGTTGAAGTGAAACTTTCAAATATGTCTACGCTGGTTGTGAGGCTTGTTCCAAGAGTTTCGTGATATGTAGTCGCACACACACACACACACACAAAATATGCACACATACAACCCTCCGATTAGAGCAATTATTAGGTAGTCAGAAGACCGCGAATATAAGGAACACTATATAATGTATTCTACCGTATTCTCTCGCACATTACATCCTATAGATGTACATGTTTACCTCTTTTTAATGACACTTCTTCTTTAAATCGAGTTTTTAAACACTAAAACTTTAAAAAAAGTTTTAGAACAAACTTTAACTAAGGTTCTCTTTGTTGTTTATTAATATTTGTTTTGATATTATTATATTATATGTTACCATGAACTAGCCCACGATTGAAGGGTGTTAACCTTCAAACAGTCACCTAGTAGAATCCATTTTTATAGTTTCTAATAAAAGTAATGTAAAATTATGTAATCCATGATGTACTTATAGGACTAATTTCGCGCAACAAATATTAAATTGAATTAGTACAATTACATCAAAGTACACAATAGTACTATAATTGCTATTGCCTCCTTCGTTATATCTACACAGCAAACATTTCACGTTTTGTTGTTTCATTTAGGAACTTATTTAATCCTTCAATATTATTAAATTCGTAATATTTGGCTAACAACATTGATTAAGTATTTTTTTAAACTTTGTGTCAATGACTTTTACATTACATTAGATTAAATCACTATCAAAATAAATTGTAGACTTCGTCAATCAAGTTTGGCACTAAATTCGAACGTTTGAAACATCCCAAGTGATGTGTGAGTACCTTAAATAATATTATCTGAAGTTGAATCGTACTTAAACTTAAATTCATACTAAATTCGGACCATTTAGTAAAGTTAGATAATTTAGACATTGTAGTGGCAAAGAATCACTCCTCTATCTACGATTATGACACAGAAAAATACACGCATGATGCCTATAATAATTATAAGTTCACAGTTCTGTTGTATTTTGTCCTAAATCTTATAACACTACATTTTTTTTTACACTTTCGGAAAACGATTTTATGTACTTTCATGAAACGATCTGCTTTATTTACTGCCGTGCTTTCATACATTTAAATAATCAGTTTATATGATACATCTTACGATCGGTCAATCGAGTGCGAGCGGGAGTGTGAGGTGCGGTCGATTGATCCGCCCAATCTCCGATGAGGCGCACGCGATTCGTCAATACGATAACACGTAACTAGTACGCGTTATGAGGATAACTAGACGAATCGATATTCGAGAGTCACTATGTGATTGTTTAAAAACTACTGAAAATATTCCCCACATATTAGTAAAAAAAGGTCGTATTCACTGAAATTTCGGAGTTTGGGCAACCTTAGCAGGGAAACTATGGTTAGATTTTTTATTTATTTAGATAACAAACAGAGAATACAATAGAATATAATCTTTATGTAGTATGATTTAGCCTTTTTGAATAAAAAAATCGCCACAACAGCTCCGATGAATAGAGTGATGTCACAAAATTCAAGCTGCACCATGTATATGGCCCTATATTTTTGTAGTGTGACCTTTTCACATTTACAATTACTTTAGAAACGCCAAAAGAATCTTAAGTTTAATTATTTTATTTAATTATCAAGTCATACTAATGAAAACAGCCACAGATAATATTGCTTTAAATTAGTTAACCAAGAAACTTAAAGTATTCGATTTTGTAAATAATTGCTAATAAATATATAAATAACTATATTATATAGGTAATTAATAACTTAATTATCAATGAATCAGTGAGATTAAAATTAAATTTATATTAGTCATAGTACTTGAATATGGAAACGATATGTTTTTAATATTTTCTCTCTAATATAAAATGAATCTCAGCATAATGAAAATATTAAAGTCACAGTAAATTTACGGAACTTACGCGACTAGTAATAAAATACTGTATTTAGTATAGACTTAGTACGATATGTAGATATTTATTCAAGATTAACGCTATGTTATAATCATATATTTAAAACGAATTATGAAATCTAAATTACTAGAACTATTTTAAATACAAGTCGTAGTACAAATAGTACGCCGAAGAGACCGACCCATAATTACACATCTATTTCTCATAATTATGTACCTATTTCCCATAATTACAAACCTATTTCCACTAATTACGTATATATTTCCCATATAGACCCATACAGTTCGTAACAGTATGACAACTTGTCACGCATATAAATAAAATAATAATTCGGAACAAGGACTTTGCGGAGTATCCGCAACATTCTTTTTTATATATAACATTTGAATAAATTTCAATATGTTTTACTCATATTTTCGAGCATATCAGTATGGTACATTATAATGTCAATTTTACACAATTAATTTTACATATCTCTTATTTCAGTATAGATGAAAAATAAAGGAATTTAAGCCAATTATTTTCTTAGTTTGTTACTTTCGTGTAATAAAGATGAGAACAAATCTTTCCTTTACATACGACCATGTACGGAAACAAAATGGTAACGATGATGAACGAACGTTAATTTGTCAATTCTGCCAATATTTTTAAGGATCTCCCTACCCTCCTTTTTCACCTATTCATATTCAGATAAGAGGCACTCTATATAATTTTCTGTACACCTGAAAACGTGTATGGAAAGTTTCGTAACATCCTATTGAGTAGTAAGATTTCAAAGCGAACAAACAAACCGACATTATTAACAGAGCAACAATATAAGTTAAGATAATACAATTTGCCATTTTTCGAAATTTATAATTTTTGTCAGAATTTGGTTTTTGTGAAATATGTACTCAAGGAATGGGCATCTCTTCAATAAGACGTGATTTTTTTTGTCCCAGATGCTGTTCCGGTCTTAAGTACGCAAAATATTATAGCTGTATAGCTGTATATGTTACATATATATTCTTTACCAAGAATATTCGATTAGGAGTATTCGACCGCACCAACACTTAACATCAACAGGGACTATTGGAAAACGTTCTTCAAAACCTTCTGATCTAGGGTGGAACAACCAGGGACCTTACCCAAACCAGCAATTAAAATCGCCATTTAAAAAAGTCTTAAATCATTAAATCATCGAGTATTCGAAACGATGTAAAAACTCTTTATTGCTAGAGTGAATGAACTTAAAAGTCAAGTTTTTGGTCTCATCCCGGGAAAAATATATTCGGAGTGGTACAGTATCACTAATTATGTACTTCAATATTCGCGATTTTAATGTTGGTATATCAAAGCATACGCACTGTATGTATTGTAATTGCATCGAAAATTGTTTCATGTATTTGCAGATATCGTATACATCCCCATATTAAGCTGTGAATACTGATCCAAATATATAATATAGAAACAGGTATTCATTATTTGTTCGAATTACCTTACTTTTATACAAATAATTATATTTACCATTTTGTTCTCTGGTCAAATAGTGCAAATACATGAACTAACTGAACCTTTAAAAACAATGCAAGTCATGGAGTTTTATAATTTTTAATGTTTAAAATAATCTTAAATAAAACCTTAAACTGATTTGTTTAGAATCTGATTGGCTTTATTAATCTTTGTACTAGTTTAACCGCGTAACAAAATTCGTGCAAATTATTCCGATTAACCAGTACAAAAAATATCGGTATCAACCTGTGATAAAATATGTAAAATGTACATACACGACACAACCGTTTTTAATTTGGAAAAAATTAAATAGTTATCTATTGTTATTCCACGCCTTTTGTAGTTCTGCTTAACAAAAATATACATTATTTATCTACAAACATTGTCATCGAACTATAAATATAATAAGGAATTTATTATGTACAGTAGCAGATTAAGTAACTTTGAACATTCATTTTAATGCAAGTGTAAAATATACATACGATGAATATCTGTTAATTAATAAATGGACATTGAAATAATTAAACGTTTGCAGTATATATTAATTGGCAAATATCAACAATTTTTATATATAATTAGCTCCATATGTAATTCCATCAAGCATTTTCAACACTCAATATTCAATGACAAAGGTATATAGGTACTATTGTAAAATGAACATACAATCGTTTCGTTACAATATATAATTCACAGAGTATTGAAGCTACAGAGTTCATCTGCTTTTAACCCTTAACTGGTATCGTGAGGCTTGAGACGCTTTCAAAGCATAAACATATACCTAAGGTCTTCTCTCAATAATTAACGATCATTCATAAATGCCTTATTAAAGGAGGTGTTAGTTTATAAAATCTAGTTTGTTATACGCTATAGTTAGAAAAATAGTTTGCAATCACTTTGCTACTCCCACCGGGAAGAGATTAACAGTTGGTACTTACGCTTTCGACAGGAACCTTCTATTTGTATTTTTTGTTAACAGTTGAAAATGAACCTGGAAATAACTGAAATAAAATAAAGCTATGGATAATGGTATTCACTGACAGAATAAAAATAAATAATTGGTGTAGAAACTGGATTTTTTTTTATATCGCTTTCTCTTGCATAAGAAATTATCAGCAGACGGACTCGGCAAAGTAAAATCATACAAAAATTTGCAAGTGCATAAAGTAAATAGCATCATTGACATTGTCAATAAATAGAAATTTTCTTTGATCCAGTTTTATAATCAATCACATAATTCTCGTTAATTATGAAAGAAAAATAAAGTAAATCGCCCAAGAATAATAAGTGACTAAAATGAATGAATGTCATTAAATATAAGACGAAATCTATCGATTTATAACGAAGAATATTGATTTGACATAGAAGATATAAAACTGTGGATTACTCGGCTTCTTTTTCCCTCTTTTTATTACAGAACCATTAGATACAGAAAATGGAAATTTAATTAACTAATAAATTCAAATGAATAGCACTATCAACAAGTGCAAATTTAAAAAAAAACTTGTTACATAGATTACAATATATTGTAATGTTACTACAAAAATAACTATTTACCTAATTAATGTTTCCGGGTTATAAATACCACTCAATATCATTTGAGGGTTAATTATGTAACCCTAATTTTGTTTACGGATATACTGCCTAAAAACGATACAGGTCTTTCTAATTGCTCTATATCAAGTGAAATACCTATTTTATATATTGCAAACGTTTATTTTTCAATCCTCGATATACCCTAGATATATAAGTTTCTGTTATAACAATTAAACCATCGAAGACGTACGTCAGATAACTGTTTGATACGAACAGAATTATATTAAATAAGTGAAATACAGTAATAAAATGTAAGCTGTACCTATAATCTATTCAAAACTACTAGAGGTGGTACTTCACAATAAAATGAAGACTTCAGTATAACCGTGTTTTATTTTCTTCTTTTCATCGTGTTTTATTAATAAACTAGCTTCTGACCGCGTGGAATAGTTACTTTGCACAGACGCTAACACGCAGCGGAATCTATCAAGAGGGAAAAAACGCAGATGTTGAAACATTCTTCATTGGTGCTCCGCTCCTATTGGCATTAGCGTGATGATATAGAGCCTATAACCTTCCTCGATAAATGAGCTATATAACACTGAAAGAATTTTTCAAATCGGACCCTTAGTTTCTAAGATTACCCCCGACAACGTCACAAACTTAACTCTTTATAATACTACTAGCTGTTACCCGCGGCTCCGCACGCGCTTTTAAAAAAATGTATTAAAGAAATGTTAAATTGTGAGTGAGTTGTGTGTTGTGTACATTACAGTAGTGCTTTTTCAAAAACATTCATCAGCAACATACCTGGAACTTCAACCTACTATATACTAAACTCAGTGCTCACTAAACACTATATAAGAAAGTAATGAAAATTATAAACTATACATTATCGAACAATATATCTTAAATCTTTTATTTTATGGATAGATATAATACGCCCGTATTGTCGATATACTTAAGTTATTCTTATACGTTGCTATATTAACTGAGTTATGTAGAAGCAAACGCGGTAAATAAAACAATATAGCCGCCAAATTGAACAAAAAGATGATATAATTCATATTACATACAGATATATGACTTTCAATTATGTATATTTATTCTTGGAGTCCAGTAAGTCACACGTCTCACGCAGTTAAGTTCGCGCGCGGTTCGCGATAAAGTCAAAAACGACCATTTTCATGCCATTTTTACCAGTAGATAGAATGATGATTCATGGGGAAGGTTTAGGTATAATTTGTCAAGGTTTTCATTTTATTATCGGGGCGGGACAACGTCTTCCGAGCCCGCAATTATCTGCCTGTAAAAGTCCCGTGAAAATCGGTCCAACTAATTAGGATAGTAGGATATTGCGGACGAAGTCTTGAGTAACAAAATAAAATAGCCTAAGTTACTTCTTATAAGGTGAGTTATCTTCCAGTGAAAGTCCCGTGAAAATCAGTTCAAGCATTACGGATATTCCACTGCAGCCGAAGGCGAATAAAAAATCTAAATTACTTTTTATGAGGTCTGCTATCTACCAGTGAATACCCTGTGAAAATTGGTCCAACCATTTTGGAAATAGCCATGCAGACGAAACCGCGGACAAATAAAATAGAATATGTCAACCGCTATAATTTCGGCTATCTGGCAGTAAAAAGTAAAATTCCCGTTAAAATAGGTCCAGCCGTTTTGGAGATTACCCGCAACAAACAAACAAACAGAGAAAATATACTAATATAAAAATATAGACAAAGTATAAAGAAAATTTTTTTTGGTCATTTGTAGCCTTAGCCATTCATCAAAAAGTTGTTATTTTAATTGTACATACATAAACTTTATTTTTATAATACGTAATAGAGAACAAATAAAAAATTAGAAATAAAAGTAGTATAAACTTTTTCCATAGGAAAACAAAATAAACTTCGAAAATGTTTGCGATAGAAACTTACCACGTTACCATGGCAACGTATATAATACTAACGCTAACGAAATCTTTATTTGAACAATTTTGTTTTATGATTATGAAGACTAAGAAAATAATAATGATGGATAAAATAATGTACGACATATTATATAGAAGATTTGGCGCTTATGCCTTTATTGTAACTTAGACATGGAATAAAATTGATTAAAGGATATATAAGAAATACCTATATTGACAACTTCAGAATTGGCAATATGGATTAATTCCTTCGCCTGTCCTATTGGACGAATATTATTACTACTACTAACGAAATCTTTCAAAAGGAAAAAGTGCCCGATTTTGAAACATTCTTCATTGATGCTCTGCTTCTATTGGTCTTAGCGTGATGACATATAGCCTATACCCTTCCTCGATAAATGAGCTATTTAAAACCGAAAGACTTTCTCAAATCGGACTGGTAGTTCCTGAGATCATAGCGTTCAACCAAACAAATAAACAAACAAATTCTTCAGCTTTATATATTAGTATATAGATACTATATATAATAATATAGATATAATATAACTTTATTACATACCTACTTAGTATATGTGTCATTTTTATACATTTAAAGTAAAACACATAAGTGAGGGGTTTAATGTAATTTTATTTATCTTAAAAATACATACAAAACATCGTGTACTTATATCTAAGAAATAAATATTATTATTTTTTTTAAAGTACATACTTATTCCATAAAACTGATTTTTAATACAGAATATAATATTTTGAAATAGATAATAAGTTGCTGTACTTTCAGTACAGAATATACGCGATCAGTGTTGCCAATCTTCTCGAACTTCTGTTACCCAATTTTAATAATCTCCCTACTTTCGAATTTTATTAATTTACTAGCTGACCCGTGCCCACTTCGTTGGGCGGTAATAGGCATTATCAAGCTACAACTTTTCTCTAGAACTCAATCATATATCTCTCATCCTTAAGGCAGCGTTCGTAAGAAACGTTTTCGTTCGACCATCTTTTCTTCGAATTCCCTGATATTACTCTATACAACCTCACAAACTTTACCTCTTTATAATATTAGTATAGATAATATAATTAGTTAATAACTACTGCCCGCGACTTCGTACGCGTGGAATAGTTATTTTGGGTTAAGAGGCAGCGGAATCTCTCAAAAGAAAAAAATACCTCGATTTTAAAACATTTTTCATTATTGCTCCGCTCCTATTGGTCTTAGCGTAATGATATATAGCCTATGACACTCGAAAATAACGTGGCTTTCTATTGGTAAAAAAAAATCGGTTTAGTAGTTTCTGAGATTACCCCCTACAACGTCACAAACCCACAAACTTTACCTCTTTATAATATTAGTATAAACTAGCTATGGGCACACTTCGTCCTCGTCATACCTTATGTAAATAAAAAACAGTTTTTAATAAAGTTATCTCACTGTATTAAATCCATTTTCATATCTATTTTTCTTTCTTACGCCGCTTCGTCCTTAAAATTAGAATAACTTTTGATGTAGTAAACCGATTCTAATGTTAGATCAAATGTTACTTAAGGATATGCTTTGCGAGGTTTTATCGTGAACGCAGTACTTTAGCAGTGATGCGTGTTCAAACAGACAAACAAACAGACAGACATTTCTAAAAATAATTGTAATGTATTCTATTACTTATTCCAATACATCTGCAACATTTTTTTTAATGAAATTCGAAAAAGTACAAACTCTTTAGATTTACATCAAGTTTCATTTTTACTATTAGTAGGTACTTCATTTTTTTTTCACCTACAGTAATAAGAGTTAAGAATAGCAGATATGCGAAATAAACACCAATTCTGTATCGAACCAACTAATAAGTTTGGCGTGGAAGTTAAGACAATTTAGGCAAAATGGGACAAAAACATAACCAATCTCGGCAAAACCTGGACAAGGCTCGCACACAGCACAAATGACCACCTCTTCACTCACCCCCTCCCACCCTTTCCCCAAAACACAGGCTGGCAACGCACTTTCGACTCTCTTGGTGTTGTTAATGTCTATGGACGGTGGTGATCACTTAACATCAAGTAATCCACCAGTTAGTTGGCCTGCTATGATATAAAAATAAAAATATTGACGTAAATTGGAGATTCATGCTGCAGTGAATTAAAAAAACAGCTTATAAATAGTAGGGTAGTATTTATTCTTAGTAATTTTTTCACGTGCCGTTTTTTTTTTACTTTTTCAAGGACTCAATTAATTCTGTTTAAATGATTAATTCTGTAGTTGTGTTATAGAAGATTTAGACAAAGTAGGCGGCAAGTTGAGCCATCTTGTCCTTCGGTTGTTTGTTCCTGTGTTTGTTGGAGCGGGGCCGTGCTCCCCGCGCCCCCCTCCCCCCGCCCCCCATGCCCGCCGTATTGCCACGAGAAGCGACGGCCCTGTGCTTCTCCACCTGCACAAGTGGAAGCTAAGTTAGACACCAACTCCGCAAAATATAATAGTGAAAAACAGAAATATGATAGAAAATCGGAGATCGTCTTAAAAAAAATTGGCAGTATTTTTGAGTAAATTGTTTTTGGGATGTAGTTGATATAATTTTTGAGAAAGTGAGTTGAATTTTTGAGAAACTCAGCAATATTTTTGAAGAAATAACAGTATTTTAAGGATATAGCAGTAACATGAGGGACTAAAAGTATTATGAAGAAATAGCAATAATTTAAAGTCACCGATATTTTGCAAAAATAGCAGTATTTTGAGGAAATAGCAGTAATTTGAGTGAAGTAGCAAAAAATTTTAGGAAATTAGCAGTATTACCGAGAAAATTAATAGTCGCGAAATCTGTACGCTTGTAGTGATTATTTTAAAGGGAAACAACTTTGTACGTGTGTGCGGTGTGTGTGTGTGTGTGTGTGTTTTGGATATGTGTGGGTGTGTATGTATGTATGTTGTGTGTTGCATATGTATGTGTGTGTGTGTTATGGATATGAGTGTATGTGTGGGTTTTGGATGTGTGGGGTATGTGTAGGCGCGTGTGTGTATGTGTGTTTAAGATATATATATATATGTCGGAGGAAGCTATAAGTCGAGTTGATTATTGTTTGCACACATAATATTATTTGTCTTCATCTAAATTCTTAATTTAATTTTATTTGATTTATAACATTTTTCCAAAACTTAAAAACCTTAATAATCTGATAAAAGTTAAGAATATTGTAATTCACATAACGACCAATCAGAACAGACCATGTGCCTCGAGCGGAGTCGAGACAACATTTACTTTAAAAGGCGTACAGTTTTATTACTTTCAAAATACTTAATTTTTATTCTATTTCATTTGTTATATTTTTCTATAGCTTAAAGCCGTAATAATGTAATAGAATGCTACATACAATGTAATTTACGTAATGACCAATCAGAGCCGAGCTAATGCCTCGAGCGTGGTCGAGACGCCATCTTTACTTTTAGAAAGTGGACAGTTTTATATGGGACATTGGTTTGATAGCAACGGATCGAATTGGATCTTTGATGAGAGTATTATTATATTCGGTGATTAAAGTAAGATCGGTGCCCCAAACTGGCTGCTCGGTCTTAATTGTTAATTTGTACAACGATATCATAGTGTAAAACTATTGTTGAATCTAAATTAAAGTAATGTAAAAATTGTGTTTTGTGCTCGCATTTTACCCGAATGACGCCCACTAAAACCATAACACTAATAACGGGAATAACGTTTTCCCCGACATATATATATGTGTGTGTGTGTTTTGGATATACGCATGTGTGTTTTGGATGTATGGGTGTATGTGTATGTTTTGGATGTGTGGGGTATGTGTAGGCGCGTGTGCGGGTGCGTATGGCTCACGAGTGCGCTGAAGGCGGGCTCGCAGTAGAGGCAGGCGGTCATCTCGGTGAGCGCCGCGGGGAGGCGCGTGCGCCCGGCGCGGTACTCCACCGTGACGAGCTGCGCGCCGCACGCGGTGCAGGCCGCCTCGCACACCGACACGCGGCTCGCGTCCTCGAATATGTTTATGATCACGTCGCATCTAGCACACACGTTTCTTTTTTTATTTAATCATCAAGACCCACAAGGAGTTTTTGGCATTATCCTGGAATGTCATGTATTGCAATGATCTTATATTTTATTCATAATCGCTTCGTTATTTAACTCTACGTTATGTAACATTGGTGGCGTTTTACTTAATATAGTTTTGTTATTGTGCACAACTGAAGTGGATCGGAAATAATGCCAGGGTGCATGGATTCTGACTTGTCACAGGAACTCCCTAGAAAGTTCTAACAAGACGGCTACAATCTTAGTAGTTCATTAAAATGATCGTAAGAAACTCATTATATCCATTACCTACTCGACAATGACAGTAATAATCTAAAAGAAGATTGATTGCAAAAAAAAGAAATAAAAGAGGCCCACTACAGACATCTTATGTATGAGCATAATAAATATACAGTTCTATATTTTCGCGGTAGTACTACAAGAACATTGCTTAGTATCAGATTTTTGAAGTGAAACTTCTTTAGGTGCATGAGGGTAAAATTTTTACAGATGTAACGTCACGCAGGTATGCAACGGAAGTGACGTCATTTGCAGTAAACGCTCATTTTTCATCTATTTTTTTTTCTATTCTAAAGTTTTAGATTTGTATAAATATAAACAAGACTTACAAATTAGTTCACCAAAGAAGTTTAACTTCTGACATGTGTACTTTGTACGCACGCACTTTTTTTTCTTCTTTATTTCTATTCTCGGCTCGCACCTTTTTTCAGCTTCCGTTTATTTTATTACGTTAAAGATCGTTTTCAATGTAAGCTACGATTTTGTTACACTAATCACGTATAGGGTCGATACAGTCAGGATTGACAATAAACACTAAGTAGATACTGTCACTATTCATTTGGCCAAAGCTTCACCTTACAATAACTTCCACATAGGAGTGCGTCCAGATCAGCGACATCTTGCCCTTTATATGCCGAACTCCCACCAATGTAGTCTCACACCGGAATGAATAATGAACAGCCGATAGCTTCCACCAATAGCGTTCGAGGTCATTAGTAACACCCCGATAGAGTCAATAGCGCGGTATCGCAGGTCAATAGTGGTTCCCCGGGTGGCGTTGTAGTCTCGCCTCTCGGGTGTGTCACGGTACCAGACGTAGACATTAACATACACTAAATCTCAACATCAGACTGGTACATGACCCTTACATTAACATCACTGTAAACAATTGTTACTATTTTACTTAATTTTTTATTGAGATTATTGTCTTTATGCCAGCTTCATAGTCATATTTTACTAGCTACAGGTTTCCTCACGAAGTTTCCTTTCACTGTCAACCGATATTGTTACTAATTGAAACGCAAATTCTGAAATACTCGTTAATACATACAAAGTTTGGAATAATAGCTGAAAATATAAAAATTTAAAATAATTAGTAACACGTAACACTTTTTAGTATGATTGTTTTCTTTCATTATGTTGGCAACACCTTCTTCACTCTATCTTGTTTGTAACATTAAAATATATTGAATATACTGAAAGATTGATCACCAAACAATAATAATAACCTGTTACAGGCGAGTTTCCACTTCGGAGCCGAGGGGTCGAGCACCAGAACCCCCGCCTCGCACTCGACGCACCCCGACACCCCCGTCGAGTTCACCCCGTAGGGACAAGTCGGGTGCGTGCACGAGTTGCACCCGAAACCCTTCTTCATGTCCCTGCGCGAGGTCAAACCACAAACATTATCTCCCGAGTGTAACTTTCCGTGGCACGGTAGAGGAAAAAATTTCGTTGACGAATTAGAGGGCATCCATTAAATACGTGACGGAATTAAGGCGGAGGGGTGTCAAGCAGAATCTCACTAAATCTGGCGGTTTACATCGCTGGCGGGTTAACCACAAACATTATTTTACAAGCGTAACTTTACATGGCACGGTAGGGGAAAAAATTTCGTTGACGCGTCAGTGGGGCCATCCGTTAATCTGCGTTCTCTAAATTGTGTATTTTTTTAATATATTCAACGCATTTATAGTGAAAATACAAATTTTATAAGATCTCTCGTGCGATTAGGAATGGGTTTTCCTTTTTTTTTAACATGTGGAAATCCCTTATGGATACGCCACCCTCCCGGAGGAGAGGGTGGGTTATGTCCGACTCGCACAAACTAAAACCCCACGGTGTACCGACAGACCGTTTTGTGGTAGCGGCAAGGGATCGTTCAAGCTAATCAACCTTGTAGAGCCGCCCCCACAGGGGTGGGTATTCCTAGGGGTGGGGTTTCGTAGGGTTAGGGGTAGGAGTATATCCATATCTGACGACATCTCATCAGGAGGGGGCGGACAAAAAATCCACAAAAACACCTCGCGTAATTAATGGACGTCCTTTACGCGTTAAACGTACATATAAGCATGCATCTACCCTTGTTAAAACTTTATTTAAGTAGTTTTTTCATTAGCGGGAAATCGAATCTGGTACTTTGATCGGTATGAAAGCGTAGATAAGTTAGTTATTTAGATAAATGTTGTAAATAAGTATTTGTGCGGTCGCTAGCTGCCACGCCCGGGCGTTAGTTGACCCGAGTATCAGCTGTTTTTGATTTTGTGTTACATCGCTGTTTTTTTTTAAGTAAAATAATGTATTTTTTATGAAAATATCGTTTCGTTTAGCTGTACTAACATGATGGAGAGTAAATAATGCTAATAAAACGATTTAAAATTATTTTTTTAATCAGGATCGATTTGTTTTCTGTCCCATCATCAAAGGTATCATTAGTACTTATGAAAGCGTAGATAAGTTAGTTATTTAGATAAATGTTGTAAATAAGTATTTGTGCGGTCGCTAGCTGCCACGCCCGGGCGTTCGTTGACCCGAGTATCAGCTGTTTTTGATTTTGTGTTACATCTCTGTTTTTTTAAGTATAATAATGTATTTTTTTATGAAACTAGCGTTTTGTTTAGCTGTACTAACATGATGGAGAGTAAATAATGCTAATAAAACGTTTTAAAATATTTTTTTTAATCAGGATCGATTTGTTTTCTGTTCCATCATCAAAGGTATCATTAGTACTATCGTCCGTCTTCGTATTCGATAGCGGTCTCCTAATACCCAGTATATATACGAGGCATATAAAATCAAAAACAGCTAAGTGCATAGAGACCAAATTTGCAGGAAACAAAAAAAATGTTTATCTATTCTCAGAGTTGGAGTTTTACTTATCTTCAAAGTTTCAATTATATGGAGTGGCTTAGGCTATTGGTTTTGCCTGCCTATGGCCATCAGCTCTAAAAGAGAAATTCAAGAAATTAAAAAATGCAAATCCCTTACCTGTATTTCATTCTTAATTTACTTCTTATTTGATGACTTGGTTGTACTTAAATAAATGTATTCGATCCCAAAATCAATTTTAAAACGAAAATTAAATGGCTAGCTGTATTTTGTTTCTTGTAGGAATTAAATGGTGATTTGCAACCAATGATACGACTAGATGGCTCCATACTCAGTTCATTTTTAGAACTCGTGGCACTTAGCTGTCTTTGATTATATATGCCTCATACGTGAATATATATTGATAAGCGTCAGTTTGGGTATAGAGTAGTACAGATAAACGACTAGAGTTGAAAATCTATTGCCGAGCATCTTTCGGTATGTTCCGGCACAGGATCTTGAGAACCAGCCTCCTCTAGGCTTAGCGTGTTTACCATTTCAGACCACATCTCTTTATATATAAATTTCTTCTGTGCGTGTGTATGTCACTGGACTCCTCCTAAACGGCTGGACCGATTTTAATAAAACTTTGTGTGCGTGTTCCCGTGGATCCGAGAATAGTTTAGATTCACAATTGGACCCGGTAGGTGGCGTTGCGGTTGATTTTTAGGATTTTTTTATTATCAAGGCAGGACAACGTTCGCCGGGTCCGCTAGTAGTCTATATAACTAAGTTATATAAACTAATTTAAAAAAATATGTCGTACTGGCTGCCATGCCTTTAATTGTATTTAATTAACTAGGTTTTGATGAAATTTAACATAGACTTATTCTTATTTACACAAACAAACAGACAGACAGACATTTTTCATAAATGATTGAAACACACAGTACACATTTAGATACAGCATACAACGATGTTACTCAGTAATATTAACTTTAAAAAAAAACATTATTACAAATCATGTATTAAAAAAGAATTATTACCTGAACGGCGGATGGTTGTAACAGTACGGGCAGAGAGGGAAACTCTTCCCCTTGTTCCCGGAAGACCACGACAGCAGCTCGAAGTCATCAAGTGGACATTTCAGCTCGCGGTAAATGCGCACCGTCCCGTTCTGCGGCAACCCGTACGTGTCGTCGCAGTGCGAACAGTGGAGACGCGCCGGCTTCGCCTGCGGACGTTATCGTACGTGCCTCAATATTTTCTAAGTACAAATTAAAATATTGTTATTAATTGTAAATTTCATTAGCCCCGAACAGATGGCGCTTTAAATTTATTTGTTCACTGAAAACTCTAGGACCGACTGTTATAGGTATAGCATAGATGACGTCACGTTTTAATTTTTTTTTCCTTTTAAAACCCAGTTTAATAACAGTCACAGCAACTCGCTCAAATTAGCTAATTAGTGTATATGAGTCGTTACATTTCAAAATAAACTAAATGCGATTTTAGCCCTCCCTAATATTTTACGGTATTTTTCATTTTTGGTAGGTGATAGAGCCACGTTATATATATATATATATATATATATATATATATATATGTCAGAGTATATATGTAGAGCCTGTAGAGAGCCGAGAGCACACGGATGGCATTATCCTCCATTTGTATGTATTTTCACAACACGACCGACACTATGAAATGAAACGACGACTTCTTCGATTCTTTGTCTTTTAATACTTTTACAATAATCTCAGAGACAACGCCCTCAGAGACAATAATTAACACTTAGCGACAATAACGATAGATCTCACGATCTCACAAACAATAATTAATAAAATGAACCTTGCACGACTTCTTACAAGCACTATAAAGGAATCGCCTACCTTCACCTACCGACAACCCAAGTGAAGGATGTCCTAGTTTAACGAAGTACTTAATCTATGATGTTGTACATAGTTACAACTTATGTTGTTCCAATAGCGTAGTCAGTTCGAAAAAAAAAATACAACTTATGTTCGCTAATAATTCTAATTATAAATAAATAACTATTTTAACACCATACATTGAATAATTACGTTGTCATTAATTATCTCAACATAATTCACCGTTGTAACAACCGAAGTACTTTACAAATCCTTATTTGATATAAAACTCATTTTAGATCGACAATTATTCTAGTAATTACAAAGTAATACTAATAATAATAGTACAATGCCAATATGTTTTAATTACATTGTTATTCATTCTAAATAGCAACTTTACTATTCTATCTCGACTGCATATAGAATGGATATATAGGGGAGGAGAGGGGAGGTGGGCCTCCGGCGCTTTGACTAACCGAACGAAACGCATCAATGCAAGCACTGTTACTTCACGTCGGTTTTCTATGAGAGGGTGGTACTACCCCGGGCGAGCCGACCCATTCATGCCGAAACCAGTAATAGTTTCAGCGTGACTCTACCACCATGGTGATCACTTAACATCAGGTGACCCACCTGTTAGTTTGCCTCCTATAACTTTTTATTTTACAATTTTTCATTCTCTATCACAAAACGATGGCTCAAAAACATAAAATATCGTATATTTTTCTGGATAAAAACTAACCTATGTTTTTTCTGTACCCCTAATAAGTTCGAAGAGTGACAAACAAATAAACTCACTTCGCTTTTATAATACTAGTAAGTAGTTTGCGTAAGTTTTATACTACTACTAGCTATGCCCGCGACTTCGTCCGCGTGTAATATTATGTAAAACAACAGTGACTAATAAAATCATCTGAAAATATTAAGCCCATTAACTTATCTACTTTTCTCTCGTACTTAAGTCGCAGCATCATTAAAATTACAGTAATTTGATAGAATGAAGCTACTTTCACGAAACAAAGACTTCTTCTTCTTCTTTAAGTCAGTTCAGTCAGACGCCACTTTTTCCAGGTAACATCCCAAGCCGAGGTGCGCATGCGCCCTTGTGTATGTTACCTAAAAACCAAATCGGCCGAGTGCCTTAAGCGCTCGCCTTAGTAGTCCGGTGAAGCTGTAAAGACCCTGCAGGGTCAATAGCGTAGTCAGTTCGAGGAAAAAAAAGAAAAAAAAAAAAGCTTCCAGAACCGCACAAGAATGTCCTTGCATCCGAGGCGAAAGTAGGTAAAACGACCCTTTTTTTATAACAGTTTAGTTTGTCCCGTGCACATTCCTCAACACTATTACTTATTCTAAATAGTACAGACACGTTATATACATTACATTCTTATATAATAATACATATATGTATAGATAAATACTTTGAACAGTATCTGAAAGGTTTCAATGAAGTAGATGGCTGAGCATACCTGAATATATCGCATATAACGCCTGCATTTCCCGCAGCGAGACAACGCTTTCCCGCTGGCTTTCAGCGATGAGAAACTGACTTCGAACAGCTGATCCATGGCCTCGATGGACCTCACGAAGTACTGGAACTTGCGGCGGAATATCTCCGTCGTGTGAGCCAACACCGCGTGGAAATCCGCTTTGCCGACTGCTATTAAGTTCAACTGCTCCTCGACAGCCGATCTCATGGTCGGCAGCACCAGTTCTGGGTCGATCTGGAATAAAAAACAAAAAAAAATCATCGCTATCTTAATATATCCGATGCAGATGATTTTTCGCAGGTGATATCACTGCTATTTCACATGTGATATCACTGCTATTTCACATGTGATATCACTGCTATTTCACATGTGACACGAGTGATATCACTGCTGTTTCACAGATGATTACAAATTACTACGTTTAAAAAAATGAGTGCGTGTGACCGTCACACGCGATTCAAGTAAAACTTCTTTGGCGATATAACAGTAGCTTATAGTGAAGAACTACAGATAATGAAGCTTTTATTGAATTTGTTAATTAAGTAACAATGTAAGTACATTCAATCCAGATGGCAGCACGGTCGCGCGTCCATATATACATAATTAATTAATTTTTAATTATATTGTATAACTGCAATTAAATACTTTTTTCTACTTTTTTTTTCAGTATATCCCATTGATTTGTTTATAAACGATTTATTGAGAAAATCAAAAGGATTTAAAAACCGGATGGTACAGGAACGTGACGCCATATTGCCGTAACGGATTTCCGTTGCATTGTCGTCCAGTTACAAATGACAACGCAAGGCATCCTACACGAATTATCTTTTAGCATCTCCATTACAACATTAGATACTAAAGCAATTACAAACAAAGGGACTCCCGAGGACCAGAGACCTTTGTTTCCTTCTAGTTCTACTATAGAACAGAGGTACCTATTTAATATTCACGAAATAGAGTTCGATAATGCAACCGTAACATGCACAAATTCTTTGATTTTAATTGAAACCTATAAGACACTGTAGGTACACGTAAATAAAATATACAAGTCTTAAAGGACAGCAAAATTTTTTTTTTTTTTATGTCATAGGTGTGAAACGAACATGTGGGTCACTTGATATTAAGTGATCACCACCGTCCATGGACACTAACAACACGCGAGGAGTTGCAAGTGCATTGCCACCCTTTGGGGGGAAGGGTTAGGGGAGGGAGAGGGAGAGGAGAGAGGAGTGGGGAGGGGAGGTGGGTCTCCGGCGCTCTCGCTGACCTAACGAAACGCAACAATGCAAGCACTATTACTTCACGTCGGTTTTCTATGGGTCGGGTGGTAGTACCCCGGGCGAGCCGACCCATTCATGCTGAAACCAGTAATAGTTTCAGCAGGCTCTACCACCATGATTTACCACCATTTACATGATAACAGTCGCAGTTACCTGTTAATTGTATTAAAGTTTCGCTACAGTATTCTAAGAAAATTGAGTATACTGGTGAGAATATCTCGGTAAGAATATTTCCACATTAATACGCAATAAGCAAATTATATTGCGAAGAAGGGCATCCAGTAATATTGGAGAAGAAGCCATCAAATTATATTACGCAAAAGTCACATACAGTCAAAACCGTTTATGGCGACATCGTTTAGAACAACATACCGGTTATATTGACCCAGAACAAAGGTCCGGGTGAATGCTATATCTCTAAAACATCACCGGTTGTTACGACTATCGGTTTTTACGACTAAATATGAGTAGTCCCTTCGATGTCGTTATAACAGATTTTGACTATAGTTATATTACCAAAAAAGCTACCAAATTATATTAAAGCCATCAAATTGCTTGCATAAAAACCACAACCAGTCCATGACACAATAATATCATTAGGGTTTTACCATTTACGACCTAGATATGAGATATGAATGGTACCTTCTGGTATCCGTGGACGAGCACTATGCCCAAATTGGTGGGCACGAGCCGTCTCCCACTTCCAACGGTCACGTAGTTCCTCTGGCATATGTTGTTTATATGGACCGGTATGGAGGCGTCGGTGCCGATGCCGTGCTTCTCCATTAGCGTTATCACCTGGACATAAATATAACAGCCCATCAATAAATTACGTCTTATATTAATAATAGGAAGGGTATTTCAAAACGGGGACGAATCAAACATTAATGTTAGGTAGGCTGTTTGAGTTACAAGTTATACATGTCTGTTAGGGAGGTTGTATCAAAGGGGAAGGAGTCAAACGTTAACGTTTGGAAATGTGTTTCAAGGGGGGACAAGTCATACATTAATGGTAGGGAGTGTTTCTAGGGGGACGAATCATATATATCAATGTACCAACCGTTAGGTAAGGAGGATGTTTAAAGGGGGGACGAGTCATATATGAATCGTAGGGAGGGTGTTTCAATGAGGGACGAATCATACATTAATGGTAGGGTGAGTGTTTCAAGGAGGGAGAGGAGCCATCATTATCATGACGTCACAAATAAATGATTATGATGACGTCATAAATATTATGTGTAAATTTTATTACAATGAAGTCTCTATAACTCCGATGTCAAGAGAAATGCAAAAAAAAAATCGAATTAATTAGTTTTCGAATTAACAAGAATTTCGAGATGCAAAGAATTTAACTACGAAAACTTTAACTTAGGAAGGTGCGATTTTTAAATACCTTTTGACTTGTAGAGTCAAATTTAAATAACAATTCGACCGATTTTGTAAAGAAAACCAAAATTAATTACCTCGGATTCTGTCAAATAATCCGGCGGCGAGGTCTGGCACTCCACCAGCCTATGATCATGGGCCTTTAAGACATCATCCACCTGGAGAATTGGGACGAACTCGTCCTTACCGAAGGCCTGGAGAATTAAAGTGTTATATATGTAAAAGATCAGCACTGGTGTTTCCTAGGTGGTACGACTTTAGAATTTAACATAACGTTACAAGTCGACAAGCCTTTTCAAGTTCTTGTAAATTGTTTTTATTAAATATTTTCACAATACTAGTAGATTGTATAAACTTGTACTCTAATTTACAGGACTTTGCTGTTGCTAAATTGCAAAATCTTTTTTTCTACCTTATTATATGTCTGTATTATCAAAATTACGGTCTAATTGGTATTGAAAATAAAACTTTCAAAGAAGTAATTTAAATATTGTGTCTGAATAATCTATTGTAAAGGCTAAAACAGCTTCATGGATTACGGTAAATTGTAGAATTATGGTGGTAGGGCTTTTTCTAAGTCCGCCGACCACCAGCTACTACCCTCAATTTAAAAATTTGTCACCAAAAACATGTTGGTGTGTTTCAGCACCTGCACTTGATAGAATCTAATCACCTCCAGGTCTGGCTTGTTTAAAATCTTAGACAAAGTCAACGTTTATCATCAAATGAGATTCTGGTCAAACTCTAAAACCTATAAACTACTAGCTGACCCAGCCACACGTTGCTGTGGCTCAATTATTAGATGTTGAATTAACATTATTTCAAAATTAAAACGTGGTGCCATCTATGAGATATTTATAACAGTTGGTGCTACAGTTTCCGTTCAACCAAATAATTTAAAGCGCCATCTATTCGAAACTGATGAAACTTACAATTGATAACAATAATCATCATTGACAATGATTTTTTTTTTAAGTCATAACTGGCAAACGAAGTTGTTGGTCACCTGATATTAAGTGATCACCACCGTCCATAGATACTAACTACACCGGGGGAGTCGAAAGTGCGTTGCCCGCCTATGTTTGGAGGTAAGGGAGCGAGGGGGGAGAGGAGAGGAGAAGGCAGGTGGACCTCAGGCCTTCTCACTGACCGAACGAAACGCAACAATACAATCACTGTTACTTCACGTCGGTTTTCTATGAGAGGGTGGTACTACCCTGAGCGAGACGAACCATCCATGCTGAAACCAGTAATAGCTTCAGCGTGGCTCTACCACTCTGTAATTTTACAGATTCTGTACAGATTTAATCTGTAATTTAAAAATATTGATGCCAACTTCCACGAATATCGGTTGAGTAGTTTAATTGTTTATCGTGGACAAAGTAGTCGTAAGACTAGCTGTGCCCGCAACTTCGTGCGCGTGGAACCTAATGTAAAAAAGTGGTTAGTAAAATCATGTGAATATAACAAGTCCATTTACTTATCTACCATTCTGTGGTACTTAGGTCGCGTCATCGTTAAACGTACAGTAACTTTTGATAGCTCGTACCGATTTTAATGAAACGAAGATTAAGCGTTACTCGAATATATGCTTTATGGTTTTCTTGGAGAGATTTTATCATGAACCTAGTATTTTAACCGTGATGCATGTCCAAACAAACAGACACACAGACATTTCTAAGAATTATTGAAATGTGTTTTATTACTAGGAATACCTAGATACCTGCAACAAGTGCACGTTACCCGCAAGTAATTTGTAGGTGGTAGAGCCACGCTGAAGCTATTACTGGTTTCAGCATGAATGTGTCGGCTCGTCCGCGGTACTACCACCCGACACACAGAAAACCGACGTGAAGTAACAGTGCTTGCATTGTTGCGTTTCGTTCGGTCAGTGAGAGCGCCGGAGGCCCACCTTCCCTCTCCTCCCTTCTCCTCCTACCTGCCCTCTCCCCCAAACAGGCTGGCAACGCACTTGGTGATCACGAGGTGATCACTTAACATCAGGTGAACCACTTGTTCTTTGACAAATTTTGATATTAAAAAAAAAAAACAATTTTCCTTACAAAAATCTAAAAAGCACAAGGCGCGTTAGATTTACTTTCTTATTATATGTATAGAAGAAAAAAAAAGAACTCTACCCAATACAGTCAAAAATCGGTAGGGGGTCTAAGAGACAGAAAAGTTTAAGGGACCATTGTATTAACCTATCACCAAAACAGGGTCTCTGAAGCATTCTTAGGGGGGAATAAACATCTAACCTGCCAGTGCATGATCTCAGTGTAACCGGCATCGAGAAGTGCATTCCCAGTATAGTAGAAGGTTTCCGACGCTATTTGAAAGGTGATCGTCGTACTGAGGTACTTGCAGTCGCGCGACAAAGTCGCTATGAAATGACGAGTCACATAGTCGTATATACGCCACATGTCGCCTTCTAGCTCCGATTCCGCTGTATAATCATTCCATATTATAAAACAATGTCTGTCTGTCTGAGTGATCGCGATAAATTCAAAATCTACTAAACGGATTTTCATACCGTTTTCAATAAAGTGATTCATGAGGAAAGTTTTACTATATAATTTGTCAAGTTTTTTTTTATAAGAGCGGACTAAAGTCCACTTGGTCCGCTAGTTATTATTATATTCATTTTTGTAGTAGGTAACGATATTACAAGTTTCTTGCGTTAATTTCAATGAACTAACAAGATGGTGGCCGTCTTGTAACATTTCCATGGAGTTTTTGTGGCAAGTCGCAACCCATGCTACATGATATTATATCCCATTCACTTCACACGTACACAATAACTTTCAAACAACAATAACTAGATAAAGGGTCACGTAAAAATCGAAGCTAAAAGCCGTCTGCGTAAATATATACTTATGTGTAGCTATTTGTTTACTAAGAAAAGGAGAAAAAAAATTTTTAAACTGTTTTAAGTTCAACCTAATTACAACCATAACACCTTATAATAAAGTCACAAATGTTCAAAATATTATCTAATACTTACGATAAAACGAGCAAAGTAATAAATTACTCCCATCACAAATGAAAAGATAACATAAACAACATTGAGTGTGAATTCAACCTTAACACGTAATGAATAAAGTACGTTTTCCCGTTATTGTGCGTGTTTGTGTCTGACGAGGCCAAACATTTGTATCACAGGTTTAAAATCGATAATTTTGTTCAAAATTTGTTATTATTAATTAGTTTAAAGTTTAAAATATAACTTATTCAACATTTATTTAGCGAAAGTAAGATACTCCGGCCGTTAAATTGCTTTTTCGGGTATTATTTTTGCATATTTTAAATACTCTGCGGCATGTGAAACGGGCATACATTGGCTGTGTTTCAAATAAACTAAACAAAATAAAGGCACACATTTCAAGTGAGCTCTTAATTACCGAGACGATTTTTCGCGCCGACCCTTTATCTAGTTATTGTTGATCGAAGATAATAACCGAATTATATTAAATTGCCACCAATATTACAAAATATACAACCGAATAACACAAGATTATGAATAAAATATAAAATTCACTACATGACATTCCAGGACATAACGCCAAAAACTCCGATTCCGTTGTAATAAGAATCACACGTCTTTTTAGATCCATCATCCTTTTCCAACTTATATATAACGTGTAACCACATTACATGATTACAACGACTGTAATAGCGGCACGCTATGATGGCCGTTTTGCGTGGGTCCGCTCACGAAGTTTCATATAAATTAACAACTATGGCCATCATAACATACCGCTACTTTAATACACATTTTAGATATATGTCAAGCACCTAGTGTTCAAGCAGGGCACTGTTTATATTGCCCCAATATAAAAATGAATATTGTTTAAAACAAATATAAAAGTCCAAACTTCTTCAGCCCTGTTGTGATTTGAAAGTCGATGAAACGAAAAAGGGACAACAAAAAGAAACAAACATGTAGGATTTAACGTACGAGAAAATGAGATAGAATACATTATACAGTGTTTCTTATATTCGCGGACTGCTTATTGTATATTGCAATACGTAAAACTTGCTTTGGGGAGAACGTGGACGCAAAAAAATTAATGACGATCGGTTAAGTAGTTAAGGGGTTATAATATCAGTAAGAATAATGGAAAAGGCCATCCAATTATATTGAAGAACATACCACAAAATTATATTGAGACAAATGCCACAAAATTATATTGCGGAAAAGCCAACAATAAGGTTGAAAATTGTTTGAAAGAAAAGTTAAAATGACTCCATAATACACATTAATATTATCATTCCCGGGGCTAGATTAGAGATATTGGTACCTTCTGGTATCCATTTCTCGTGTATTCCCTTGAAATTATTATTAGTTCTGCAATAAGGCCGGTGCTATTACATATTATTGTCCCAGAACATTAGCTAAGAATTTGAAACAGATTCTGTTCCGAATAGCTAAATAAAAAAAATCAAAGATACTCACAGGCCGCTTTCATTGGAGTTATGGGAGGATGGTCTCCGGCATCGTGTCCTTTCTTTGGCTTATTGACGCCGTTGGCTATGATAGCTCGTACTTCAGCACCCCACTTCGAAGAGTTCTGCTGTTGACGTAACGTGCCACTGTCCAAGTCCAAAAGCTTTTATTAACCGTACTATATATAGTCCTAAGCTCGCAACTATATACTACGTCTTATATGTGAACAATTCAATGAAAGATAGAATATAAGATTTAGCAATAGACCACAATGCACCTTTAATAAAAAAAAGGAATAACTGAACTGAAAAGGAACTGGGGTCTAACTCTTGAAATTGATTTCAATTTGGTTTTGTTTCTGATTCGAAATTGATGTTGATCCAAACTCGAACTAAAAGGGTACTCTTGAACCAAATCGAATCGAGGATCAAGAACGTTTCACGATCGATTCATAACGGCGTCGTTAAGAGTATCCGGTCATAGTATACACACAATACGTCACAGTAAAGTGTTATATCTTTTAGCTTGATTCATAGTTTTTGTAGTGTTATCTACCTTTATAACGCTAGAGTAATGATTTATATAAGGTTAAATATTATAAAAATATATCACAGCTATTAAAATCATGCTTAAATAATGATTTTAATATTGAGAACATGTTTTTTAGTCTGTGTCACAGAATAAAGTCTGCCATAATCTGTGCTTCGGACTGTCAGATTAAATATCAAAACATTGGAATGTTTTACAAAATTATGGGATGTATTTATTATATTACTATCGATTTATATTACATATATGTAAAGAAATTATTTAAATTGTGCAAAAGAGAATATTCATGCAATGCGTGTGTTAATATAAAACTTCATCTTTTATGAACATACATTTAAAGATACCTAAACATATTACATTCTCTAATTAGGTATATTGTACATTTTGCAACTCTTTTTAAAAGTTATATGGTTTAATAAGTATTAACTTTTCTGTCATGTCCGATATCGTGATAAAAATCATAGCAACTGTGATGTTTCTTAGGTTAAGTGTATTTTTTATGGATTAAGAATATCATACACAACATAGATTATTGAATGTGATGACTATTGCACCAATATAGTATGAAAAGAAATACTTAAAATTCAAACAATAATTAATCAATTTACCATTACAGACATAAACTAAAGTAATATTTTCTGTATGTAGTGTAGCTCTAACATCATTAATAAATACCATATATGAACTATAAATAATGGATTCTAATCTGTGTGCCAATATATTTCACAAATAAAATATCTCTTTTGTAATATTTTTTAACATTAGGAGTTAGTAACACAGTTATATAAACTACTACTCTTGTATAAAGTTTCTATAGATTTATGTCATATAAATATATCAAGAAAAGATTTAAAATATGCTATAGAGAGAATTGTTATGAAGTTATATTCTACTTTTATTAACATATAGCTATTTAGACATCTAAATGTAACTTTGCCAGATAATTGGTGTCTTACAATTTAATATCACAGTGATATCAATCATAACCACTTTTATAATAAAAACGTTAGCGACCATAGCATATTTCATGATAAGTGTAGCTTACTTGATTAAGAATATTATACAGTATAGGGATATTGAAGGTGTAGTCTGGAAATAGTTTATTTTTAATCTTATGACATGATATTTTATGTAAAGCTTAAAAATTGTCACAATTAATAAATAAGTTTACCACCATGGATTATATACTCGTACATACACTTATACATATTCATATACTGTCCCATTGAGCACTTCATAGTTCACCATATAGATGGACTCTCCTGAACTTGATAAATGAGTTTTTAATTCAAATATTAATTTACAAAAATTGTCAATAAAAAAGGGCTTCTTTTGCAATTCTTTATTAATAACAAGAGCTTCTAACACAACAATTTTAAAAAAACACAGCATATATTTACTATTCACTAATGTTACTGGACACTATGATGAGATAAATAACCTTCAGGAATTTTACTTGTACCACAATGTCTCATAGAACAATTTGGTTATAATCCTTTACAAGATTTTGTCCTTTTTAAGAGATCCAACTCGTGTATTTACTATAAGTGTATTTTTTTATTCTTCTTAGGATGTTACCAGGATCACCTAAAAAAACAATGTATTGTTATTTATTAGTATGATGTTAGAATTTTTCAATAATCTTGAATTAACAATAGTACATTTTTCTACTTATCAATTGTATTTAATAACCCTTTATTGAATGCCTTGTTAATTATTAAATAACCAGGGTGACACATATCTAACTTATATTAGAAAACTATTCATGTTACAAATAAAAAACTTAATTTCTATGAAATAAATTTAAATTTGGCATACATTATGGTACACATACAGATATTAGCCACTTGAAGACCAAACTAAACTTGGTATGGTAATCAAACAAACGAGAGCTCACAACAACTCAACTTAAGAGTAAAGCTTAGTAACATAAGATTTATATAAAACCATTGTTAATTATCTCCATCACTTAACCTATACCCATATAACCTATATTATTTTTATGTATAAATCTTGATTCCTGAGATAAAGGTAACTTTATAAATATTTTATGGTTAGTCCACTTTCTAAACATTCTTTTGAGTTATAAAATCGCCATGATGTTTATCATTCTATATCTTAGTAGCATAAAATAATGATGCAACCAAAATCTGTAAATTACAATCCTATTCCTCATATACTTTTTATCAAATTACATATACCTACACATATACTCACATTTGTGGCCGGCCTTTTATGCCTTTATAGTAGTACCACTGAGAGATTTAGGCTTATTGGCATAATTAAAGAAATGGAAGAGATGCAAACAAATATATGTCGGCGCGAAGACGCAATCGCGCCATATAATCCATCACAAAAATGATATAAATGATAACTAAACCACCCCATCACAACAATATCGTCAGAATGAACTCACTAAAACACCCCATCATAATAATATCGTCAGAATGAACTCACTAAGCCACCCCATCATAATAATACCGTCAGAATAAACTCACTAAGCCACCTCATCATAATAATACCGTCAGAATGAACTCACTAAACCACCCCATCATAATAATATCGTCATAAACCTCCCATAATAATAATCTCATCACATCTCAATATAAAATAATAATTAAGAACTATTAATTCAGACTATCACCCCTTCATAATAATACTGCGACTCAACACCAAATAATAATCAATTCAGACTATTTGGTACAGTAGATAACTAATCATTGATTAGTTACAAATAGTTATCACCAAATAATAATCAATTCAGACTATTTGGTACAGTAGATAACCAATTAATTAGTTACAAATTAATTATTCAGTGTCTAGGTTAAGCGACTCGCACGGTACGTGTGTACCGCACGACGCCAGAGCCAAGACTGACTTAACAACGGTCGCTCCGCTCCTTTTATACCAAAACAAGTCGAGTAGTAGGGAGAGAGGCGTGACCGGATAACAATAATTGTGGGTAGGCGCCGATATATACCTACATCTTATGTGAAAACCTAAATGTTACAACTTACCTTGTTATTAATAGAAATATCATCATCATCATGTAGATTTATCCTTGTAGGATATAATAATCCATTTATGAACACTTGAGAGTTTCTTCGAAATCCTTGAGAATTTCAATTTTAATAATCTAGTTGTTATATCGACTTATATGTAGCAAATATCTTCACGCATGTGTTTATTTGGTTTGGTATTGCAAAATGAACGATAATAATGTAGAATTTTAAATAAATATCACAATAAAGCACTAAGATAATCGCACTCGATCCTAACAAAGTACCTTTTTCTCAATCGTCTATTTTGACATCTATTTTCGATTGAACGACTCGATCCAGAGCTGTCAGATTGCGTGGAGAGTACCGATTTTTCGATCCTAACGACGAAGTCGATCCAAGTTAGTTCCTATTTGAGCCACAGTACGATCATGCGCTAGTGTTGATTTCAAGAGTACGAAATAGCATGAAATCGACTGATACTCGATTCGGTTTAGAACTCGAAAGCGTCAAGAGTAAGCCACCTGAAGTGAAGTAAATATAAATAAGTCAATGTTTATATTTTTATTAATGACCTAAATATTTTTTAATTAAAAATTAAATAATTGTCAATGTTGGTTATTGTTATTCATTGCAACTGATTCATAACATTGTAATTCATTTCAGCAGTCTCCAACAGATGGCGCTTTAAAATAGTTATCTGACAGAAAACTATAGGACCGACTGTTATAGATATCTTATAGATGGCACCACGTTTTAAATTTCAATTAAACTTTATCATAATTTGAATAAACATGTAATATAACTGTACATGTAACATAACTGAGCCATGCAACACGTGGCCGGGTCAGCTATCTATACATATAATAAGAACGTCTGTACATTTAACGTGTCTGTACTTTAAGATTATAGTCGACGTATTTTAAACTGAGTCGTCGGGCAATAAATGTCACTGACAGTAGGAACGTGCACACAATGCAACCCGTTATCGATACTTACTTACCTGCGCACGCGGGGTCTAAGCGTCATCGTCACCTTCGTTAGCACTCTGACTCGTGATTGGTCGTTACGAGTAAAGTAAATACGATTTCGATAAATAAAAGATTTTTTTGTTATGACACTAATTACATTACTTACGCTTACGATCTTACTTACTTATCTTACGATACTTACGATCAAGCACCCCCACCCCCCACCCACCTCCCACCCCCCTTAACATAATTTAGCATATCGATCGCACCTATCCCGTTATCGATATGAACCACTACAATTCTTACGCACATCACTACGATTAGTTAAAGCCGTTAATATTCCAGCATTGTGTGATTTTAAATTTTGATAATAAATTACTAAACAATAAGAAACTAATCCTAAACCATTTCCATAAGACCTCTAAGTGCGAGCGAGACAGACAGATAAATATGATTTATGACCCGAAGCCTCAGTTCGTAATACGTCGACTATAGTATGATAAAATTGTTGTAGGTATCTTGGAATAAGTAATAAAATACATATCAATCATTTTTAGAAATGTTTGTCTGTCTGTTTGTTTGGACGCGTAACACTGCTAAACCTTAAACCTATCACGATAAAACCTCACTAAAGCATATCCTCGAGTAACATTTAGTCTTGGTTTCATTAGAATCGGTTCACTCTATCAAAAGTTATTGTAATTTCGATGACGGCACGACTTAAGCACGAGAGAAAAGTAAATAAATAAATTGACTTAATATATTCAGATTATCTTTTTAGTCGCTGTTTTTTTTACATTAAGTTCCTAATGGACAGAGTTGCGGACACAGTTAGTTTTTAATATAATCATAACTTCCCGAAGTAGAGTAGAATTGAAAACTCACATTAAGTCGAAATTCTCGGAATAACTTGTGGTTTCCGTTCGAGGATACGATATATAACCTTGAGTGTAGAGCCGTTCAGCAATCTGGAAACAAATTTTTAAACATAAAATTATAACTAATCACGATGGAAACACGAATCAAAGAATGTGTATTTTTGCATTATTATTTCTAGAAATCACTCTATTTCCTTATTATTTCTAGAAATCACTCTATTTCCTTATTATTTCTAGGCATCTCTAAAATCTCTTGTTTTTAATTTTATTTTTGACAACTAATCGTCTAGATTACTACTGCCATTGTGAAGTAAATAATATTATTACAAGTGCGTTACGATAATTTCAATGTTCTAACAACATTTTTTTTTTATCGTAGCACAGCAAAGTGACTGTACTATGGCTGATGGTGAGCACAGTATAATCCAAAAACAATGGCGACTACCGAGAGACACGCTATCCCTCACCGGTCGCCGCTGTCATGCCGGCTTGCATAAATGTCTCTTCACGGTACGCTCGAAGGACCGCATGTTATAGGAAGGAGGGAACACACTGGCCGGGAGATTGTTCCACAGCTTCACGGTACGGCAGAGATAAGAAGTTGCGAACTTTTTACTTCGTGCCCAGATAGGATTTATCGTAAAACTATGGCTTCGAAGCCCAGCGTGAGTTCGGGTATGAAAAGGACAGGAAGGGATTAGATTAAATTACATGGTGGCCATCTTGTTAGATCTTTCCAGGGAGTTCTGTGACATCATAGAATTTTTTCTCCATAGTATTTGTTTTGTGCGTAAAGGTGCTGGTTCAAAGGGGGGTTTTGCGATATAAGGGATGCGGACTCACCGGTGTTGATTTTGCTGGGTTCACTTCACTTCCCTCGCGGCGATATATATTATGCACTATATTTTGGTTTAGTGTATATGCGCTTTTTACAAAATGTTATAATAGTAGTTATGAGTGACTACCAAATTCTTGCGTATGAAGAGATCGTTTTTTTTTGTTGCGTCCGCGGTAAGGATCGTGGCGTAAGTGACTGGTGATTGGTAGGAAGGGAGGCGGAAGGGACGCTTGTGCGTTCGGAAGCATGAATATACAATAATGCGCGCCAACAGTATTGTTTCCCATCCACTTATTCACAATAACCGAACTATATAACTTAAAACATCACTAATATTACAAAGCATAGAGTCAGATAACACGTAAGATTATGTAATAAAATAGAAAATCCACTATATGACAGACTAGCCCGTCAATACTTCCCACATTTCATATTACCTTTCTTCAATTTATTCCTTGCAAGGTTCAAGGAACAAATTCATATTGTTACCAATTATCTACATTCCATTTTATTTTATCTAAATAATATTAATTAATTTGAGTATGTGTTCTCAACAAACATGTTAATAACAGTAGAAAAAATACAATTGTTTATCTATATTTCATTAATAAATATTATGATAGATCCTATATTAATAAATAATGTAAATACATGACCAGTTTATCAGTTCTACAGTAATCTATACTAATATTATGAAACTGTAGGGTTTGTTTGTTCGGTTGAACATGCTAATCTCAGGAACTACTGATCCGATTTGAAAATTGTTTAGTGTTAGATAGCTCATTTATCAAGACGGCTATAGGCTAAATATCATTACGTTAAGACCAATATGAGCGGAACTCTAATGAAGAATGTTTCAAAACCGATTTTTTTCTTTTTGAGAGCTTTCACTGTGTGTTATCCTTATCCCAGATAAACTATTCCACGCGGGCAAAGACGCAGGAACAGCTATCTTTAATAATAAAGACACTTTAATGGCAAACTAACCTGCATAGCATGATGCGGTCCCATACCAAGCCCAGCACTGGCAACTCGCATCAACTCCACAGTGTTAAGAGCCGCTGGACGCGGTTTAACCTTCTCCTTGGCTTGAATATTCACTACACTACAAAAAAAACATATTAATCATACGTAGAGGTTCTTATTACAGCAACTAATAATGTATTATACTATTCCCACACAATGGACAATAAATTATTAATGGTATAGTTATTCCGCTATCGGTTATTCGTTATTATTATTCAAAATTGAAGTATATTTTATTCAGTTTAGGCCCTAACAAGGCCCTCATGAATGTCATAACTACCATCGGTTCGGAAATCAACCTAGTCATAGAGAAGAAAAGACAAGAAATTTAATCCGATTTATTTTTTCATGATACATACTTTTATAAATATAGTTACTAGGTTATATTTACAGAAAAACACTCTTATTATGTAACACAATCACTTTTTTATCAACGACTGACAATATCGTGGGTAGGTGCACTAATCACTCTCTATGAGTACCCTCGCATGGATACTAATTATATGTAACAAATATGAATTGTGGTATCCGTGCATATAATAGATAATATGGATAAACCAATAAAACAGTTGTACCACTGACTCGGTCTATACCGAGAGACTGTTTAGTCGCCAGCAATAAGTTTTTTTTTTTTTTTTATGTCATAGGTGGCAAACGAACATGTGGGTCACCTGCTGTTAAGTGATCACCACCATCCATGGACACTAACAACCCCAGAGGAGTCGCAAGTGCGTTGCCATCTTTCGGAGGGAAAGGTTAGAGGAGGGAAAGGGAGAGGAGAGGGGAGGGGAGATGGGTCTCCGGCGCTCTCACTGACCGAGCGAAACGCAACAATGCAAGCACTGTTACTTCACGTCGGTTTTCTATGAGAGGGTGGTACTACCCCGGGCGAGCCGACCCATTCATGCTGAAATCAATAATAGTTTCAGCGTGGCTCTACCACCATCAATTTCTCGATCTCATCTCATCTCATCGATTTAATCGATTTAAAAAATGGGTGCTTAATATTTGATCTAATTATCTCTACTAACGCAAAACTGATATACACTTAACATTAGCTGATTTAAGCAAAAACGAACTAGTGTAATAAATGAATAACTGTCGCGCAGTCCGGCCCGTCTCCCGCACCTCGATTCGCGCCCCTGTTCCCATTGTTCGACCGTGCGGCAATCCCACGATAAGCAGTTACGTAATGACTAACCTTGAAAAGGACCCCTTTAAAGTTGTTCATTGAAGCTAGGCCTGATTTTTAACGTTTAAAAGTATCGTTCCCATACTTTTCAAAGTTTCAGAACAAACTTTAACTAAAATTCTCTTTGTTGTTTATTAATATATGTTTTTATATCATTATTTTATATGTTAAATGTGACGATGAACTACCACAGGATTGAAGGATGTGGCCCTTTAAGCATTCACCTGGTATTTGCCCTCCTTTCACACTTTACCGTAAATACCCTACTGGCGACAAATATAGGGCATTGGGATTGGGGATCGAGCAATGAATATTAATTTCATTGTCATAAATTATAATATGTGACAAAACGACAAATTATCCAACAGCAGAATAAATTACAACGTTTATAGCAATAACTGTGTACAATAATACAACTACGTAATTAATCGTTAAAATATAGCTGCACTATTTTTTTATTTTTTTTTCGAACTGACTACGCTATTGACCAAGCAAGGTCTTAACAGCTTCACCGGACTACTAAGGCGAGCGCTTAAGGCCGATCAGCCGATTTTATTTTGACAACTAGCTCAAGGGTGCGCGGCACACCTCGGCTTTGGCTGTTGCCTGATACATGCAATTCGCGACTTATCTGAGCTAACCTAAGCTACGCTAACTATTCATACATATATGAGTTGTTGAAACATATATGTGTACCAAGCATACATACCACAACAACCCTTATATATATTTCGTATCGGATAATATTTTAAACTATTTCAGTTTGATAAGGGAAAAAATAAAACCCTTCCACTTGCATGTGTAAGCGTGTATGCGTGCACGTGTGTGGAGGTGATATATGTAATGTTGTTGCAGTGATGTAAGATTTTGTGTCACTGTATCGCGCGGGCAGCGCACTCAAGGGCTCCACGGCGAGGGAACGGACCTAGGCTTGAGCTGCTGCCGAGGGGGGCCTAGTCTGGTGCATAGCTGCACTATAAAATTTCAAAGTGAATGGAGAACTCATGAAATGTTGACCCACATTTATTTCTGCTACTAAGTAGTAGTATTACACCTGCTACTATTTTCGGAAGATGTGACTTGAATAACCTTAAATAACCCTAGACTTTCTTATACTTTATGGGTTTTATTTATGCATTAGACTACAAGCTCATTTGATATTAAATGACGACGTGGTCCAAGATGATAAAGCCTAAATGACTAAGCCTAAACCTAGAGTGGACTGGATCTCAAGTGAAGCTGCCAGGACACATCAATAGGTGCGTGGAGATAGATCTTCAACTTGAGGGTGGTAACTAGCCAGGCGTACATAGAAAAAGCTCTTCCAGCATGCTATAGTTTCATCACAATGTTTCTCCTTCACCAAAAGCTTCAACTCACTCGCTAGGATACAAATCTAAATCCATCAATGCTGTATCCGAAAACTCTGTCACTATCATCCCTTCACACAGATAATCATAATATACCATAGATAATCATGACGTTTCCATGACTCGAGATAACATAAAGGGTATACAACTTACGTAGCCTCCTTAATCTCCTTGATGCCAGCAAGGAACATATTAGCGATATCCTTCTCGAAACTTCTAACCCTTTTCCATTCAAGAGGCAGTTCTCTGCCCTCGGACGTGCTGGCGGTAACACGAAGCACCCAGTAAGTTTCCGGTTTGAATGTCTGGATCTCATCATGTCTTTGGACACAGAACCCGAGGGTTGGAGTCTGACATGGGCCGTAAGATATGAGAGACGCATCCAGATCTCCATATCTGCCTAAAATCATTATAAGAAGTTTTATATTATGTACAAGTATACAAGGAAAAAGCTATCTTAAATAAGTAAATAGTATATTTGTCAGCACATTTGTACTATAATAGAACTGTACAGTCTGTATCTCGTCAAAAACATAAATGTGCAATGAGAGAAAAGTTCAATAATATGATATATGCCATGGTTGTTAATGTACGGCCTGAGTGCATCTGCGTTCGGCGGTGCTTCCAGCATCCAAGAGCGAAGTGAATGCCGAAGCGATGCTACGCACGACTATAGCCTCCACTGTGGACGTACACTTAGGCTTGACTTCAAGGACATAATACATATAATAAGAATGTAAATCAAAGGTGTATGTACTTTTTCGATTTTGGTGAAATAAATTATTGCAGGTATCTGAATAAGTAACAGAATACATTTCAATCACTTTTAGAAATGTCTGTCTGTCAAATAGACATACGTATGAACATGCATCACTGCTAAAGTATTGTTCACAATAAACCCTCAGCAAGAAAATCGTAAAGCATACCCTCGGGAGTAACTTAGTGTTTGTTTCATTAAAATCGGTCCACTGTATTAAAAGTTATTGTAGTTTTAATAAGGACGTGGAGTAATTACGAGAGAAAAGTAGACAAGTAAATGGACTTAATACATTCAGATGACTTTATTAATCACTGGTCTTTTAAATAAGCTTCCACACAAACGAAGCCGCGGGCACAGTTAGTTTCAAATATAAACTTACCTTGGAAATACTTTGTTTGGAATCTTGTAAATGCACAACCGATTCTTAAATCAAGCTCTTGTCTTGCATCAACACTCCGAGACTCATTCTCATTAGGTCTGACCAGATTCATCATAGCTGCTTTAATATCCTTATCTGTGATCGCGGAAAATCGTGCACGATATGTTATCATCGGAGAGAGTATATCCCCTTTCATATAAGGTTGAACACAGCTCATAACCTTAAAAAACATCAAATAATTGAAAATAACCTTGACATAAGATGAACCGCTTGGGTTTTTGGGTAAATAGTCTAAAAGGAACTTTAAAAATATTTGGATATGTAGGAGTTGTTATGAACATGGTGACCTAGAATAATCAAAGAGAAATTCACCACATAGCTAATACTGAAGTGTGATGTATGGAAACATGTCACAACTATTTATTCATTTTTTTTCACCAAATATTAATGTTTTACATTTCATGTAAAGCAGGGGACTCAATTGTTGATTCCGTGGAGAGTGATTTATGAGTCAATCTAGACAGAAAAAAAAATGAACTACTAAAATTTATTTGATCCACTATTGGGCCAGAGTAGCCCCCCCTCATCACTTTCTTTTATCATAAAAATGCCATACTAGTTGCAAAAGGCAGTTTTATCAAAGGATGCCCAGTACAGGTACATTTGTAACATTTTAATTTTTTTAATACTTATATTTTATTATTATTTATTTTGTGAATATTATAAGTACTGTAGCATGTAGTATCCCTGGGTATCATTGTTGGATTTTAATAAGCAATATATGTTATTATAACTTTATCTATCTTTTTGTTTGTGATATTTTCCAACAATAAAGACTTATTCTTTCTTCTAGTTATGAAAGAAAAATATTTCTTTTACTCTCTGGTGGGCAGTTCTAGTTTGAGCTGCTTGGATTTCGATTATATAACTTTAGTATGATTTTGACAATTTTTAGACATAAAAATATTTTCACTATAATATCTATACTAATATTATAAAGTGGTAAAGTTTGTGACATTGTGACGTTGTAAGGGGTAATCTCAGAAACTGCTAAACCGATTTTGATAATTCTTTTACCAGTATAAAGTCACGTTTTTTGTCAGTGTCATAGGCTATATATCATCACGCTAAGACCAATAAGAGCGGAGCAACAATAAAAAATGTTTTAAAATCGGGGCTTTTTTTGCTTTTGAGAGATTTCGCTGCGTCTTAGCCCAAAATAACTATTCCACGCGTACGAAGTCGCGGGCGGAAGCTATTAACTAATTATATTATATATACTAATGTTATAATCTATACTAATATTATAGAGAGGTAAAGTTTGTGAGTTTGTGATGTTGTGACGTTGTTAGGGCGTAATCTCAGAAACTACTAAACCAATTTTGATTAATTCTCTTACCAATATAAAGCCACGTTATTTGTGAATGTCATAGGCTATATATCATCAAGCTAAGGCCAATAGGATCGAAGCAACAATGAAAAATGTTTTAAAATGGGGTTTTTTTTCTTTTGAGAGATTCCGCTACATCATAGCCCAAAATAACTATTACATGCATACGAAGTCGCGGGCAGAAGCTATTTTTTCCTCCCACAGCAACCACTTTATTCAAAAATAATACTACCACTATCAAGTTTTATAAAGACTTCAGAGTTCCAACATGATGGTTACCTCCTTTTTTCCAAGAAGTTTTTATAAACATTCCAGAATTTATATTCTATGGTATTATCTCCCATCCACTTCACTAGTGTCAATTACCAAATTATATTGCATAATATACCACAAATATTATAAAACATACAGTCTAAGAACTGATAATTATAAATAAAAAATCGAAACCCCTCATCAACAGATTAAGATCCCACTAAAAACTACTATTATTTCTCAGGGCTGCATTAGAAATTCACATCCTGAAATATGGGTTGAGGGGAGGTGAGAGAGGTGGGGGGTAATTTTGTATATTAACAACTTGGTGATTTTAAAGTTATAACAAAATGGTTTATACAATACTATGTCTATATACAAGTAGAGCTAGAAATGATTGTTGGAAAAGTGTAAATTTTGTGGAAAAACAAAAATTTTAAGTATGTAAAAATCTTGTAGCAGTAATAAGAATAATAGCAACTTTGCATAGTTATATACTTTAATAACTTGTATGAAACTATAGATATCTACACATTAAGGAATAAATTATTGATGGTAAAGCATAAATAATAACAAAAAAAATTTTTTACAATATACTTCTTTCCTTATTTTTTTTATCTAAAACAACAAGGAATGTGATATGGAATTGGAATTGAAATCGAAAATGGAATTCGGAATACTAACCTACATAGAGGACTAGGGCGAGAGCAAAGCTAAGCTTAGCTCCATCCCTATTCCTCTATTAACCTAATGTGACTCAATCAGATTTGCTCCGACTAGTTTGCTAGCTCGCTCGCCTGTGTTGTATGTCCAGAGGTTTTATGATCATACAAATAATTAATATCATTATTTTTTTTACGATTGAGACAGTTGAGTTTTGGAGTAAACATAATACAAATATACCAAAAATATAAAATCACAGAAAATAATATTCCGTTTCTCATACAAATCATTTATATTTGATTCTTTTTTTATATAATAGTGAACAATTATAAATCAACAATAACTATGTATAAAACAACAAAATTGTAGTGCTATAAACCTTAAAGATGTGCATCTGAAGGAAAATTCATGTGTACAAATGTTAAATGTAACTTCAAACACAATAAAAAAAAAAGACGAGTTTACATTGGGTGAGGCGGTGTCTTTTGAAAGGCCAACCCTTACAAAAAACAACCCTTAACAACCCCAAATACGTGATGCGAATTTCTAATGCCAACCCGATTTCTCTGCAATACTTCACATACACTCAATGCTCACCTCAAAGCAAATATTCTCTCCCTCTTTATCACAATCGAGCCATAAAATCAGATAGTCACATCCCCTTGACTCCTGTGCTAAGAATGCCGGTATCCTAAGTCTTGGCATGGCTTCTTTCTTCTCTGTAGGGCAGCTAAACAACTCTACCGGGTCCACTTTATCCCAGTTGTTATATTTCCCGGTGAAATCCAAACTCATAACGTGACCGCAAACGGACGTCATTCGATACCGGACCGGTTCGTTTTTAAACGTTCCATTCCATTCGTGGACAGAACACGCCGAATTAGACGCTAATACAAATGAATAAGTACACTTACATTGAAAGAAATGAATACATAAAACACAATATTAGAAATTAAGCGATCGGTACCTTTATTAGTACTACATTTTCCATTGCTAAGTATGTTTGCTAGATTTTGTGCCAGCGATGGCTTCTCAGCAACCATCAGCGCAGTCTTCATTGTTTGAATAATGACTATAATCCAGGCATCAAAATTTATTATAAATTTTATTTTCCATACTCTGCACACGCGCACTGTATAATATAAATAAATGACATCAGGAATCAGGATTATATTGACATTGACAGGCGGTATAATAGAAGTAATAATATTCGTCCAATAGGACAGGCGAAGGAATTAATACATACGGGCAACTCTGAACTTGTCAATATAAGTAGTTCTTATGTATCCTTTAACCAATTTTCTTCCGTGTCCAAGTTACTATAAAGGCATAAGCGCCAAATTTTCTATATAATATTTCATACATATTCTTTTATCCATCTTTTTTTAAATCTCCTTGTTAATAGTTTGTCTGAATTATTTCGTTTTGCCTATTCTGAAATTGATAATATAGGTAGTTCTTACATATCCTTTAACCAATTTTCTTTAGCGTCCAAGTTAATATAAAAGCATAAGCGCAAAATCTTCTATATAAGTATTTCGTACATATTCTTTTATGCATCATTTTTATCTTAATCTCCTTATTTATAGTAGCGCACCATCGATTCTTTGTCTGAATTATTTCGTTTCTCTCATCCAGAGTGTTTGTTAATTTCCATTGTCAAGTAGTTAATTCAAAGTTCCAACAAGACGGTGGCTCTCTTGTTAGAACTTTTCATTGAGTTTTTGTGGCATCTCGGAATTCATGGTCCGTGGTATTATTTCCATTCACTTCACTTATGCACAATAAACAAACTATATTACATAAAACACCACCCATTTTACACAATATAAAGTAACAGAAGATTATTAATTAAATGAATTTTATTCACTACATGACTATATATATATATATTTGAAAACTCTAAAATATTCATTTCTGATTGTCGTATTTACAAATCAATTGATTATATATTTTATGAATATTTAAAAATTTATATTATTGATTGTTACAATATAGTCAGAAATGATACATGACACTATTAATCAGCTTACATTTAAGAATAAATGGACACCCATATACAATACATAATTTATATGACCATGTAGCCTTATCCCTGCGGGTAGAAGGAGTCACTTCCTTTCAGCCCAAAATTCGTTAACTCGTCTCGAACTAAACATGTGACAACGGAACTCGGTGCATATAACATTCTCTGGTTGACATAATATCTGTTTGGATCAATATTATTCCAGTAGAGGACATAGCTCGTAGAACTAGAATCCGGAACTACATCTCTAGTAAATAAACTAAGGGTGCGCCATACGTTTTGATTGATAAATTGTTAGAAAATCCTGTATTATGGTTGTTGTATTATGAAAAAGTAATTTCTAGACATACAATATTAGGTATATACGTGAACTTTCATTTAGTAATTTATTGTGGTTTAACAAAAGCATTTACGATACTGTTAAAATGGTATGTTCGAATTGTTTATTTATGTAATTGGTTCTGATGTGTACTTGGTATGAGAAAGTATTTTTTTTCTTCGCAGAGTAGCACCCGTATTGAAAACGTACATCCCGGGGCGCATTTGAGAATTATCCTTCCTGCCTCGGTAGAAGGCAATATGCCGCCTTCTTTTATAAGTATGAAATTATATTACCTATCGTTAAAATTTACATAGCAAAGTACAGTGCCATATTTCTTTTCAGTGATAACAATATTTCTATAGAATAAGTGCGTGAATCATATATATTGTATCCTTTTATGATTCGCAGTTTATGACTTTACAAATCCGAATTTAATTTTGTGTTATGTGGTTGTTATATTTTCATAACTAAATCCTTTGACCAATAGAATAGCTATAGCAGATTTAGTGGTACAGGTCTCTGAGTTACATGAGCAATATATGTTCTAGCAAAAATAAAATGTTACAATTTCAATAATAAAAATGACTACTGTACTTTGTTTACCATCAGGCACAGTGTCTTTTTGTTGTGCTACAATAAAAAAAAAAGAAAAATTACTATTATTTTCATGGTAGCTCCTAAGTCACAAATTGTAGAAAACATCTAATCCAACAATAAGTAGACCATACCAATAGTCTTTATCAGAGGCGTAGCCCTGTATCAAAAAATTAATTGGGGGCCCAAATGAAGGGTAAAGATTTCCCACAAGGGAAACAAAAATGCTTGCATTAAATTCAAATAAATATTTATTGATTTGTTTAAGTGAATAACTCAAAACAGGGGAATTCCACAATAACTGATGTAGGATCTTTTTGGGCGCACACTTAACCCAGAAAAAAAGAGTTTGCTTTTTTTACTTTCTTCATTATGGAAGTGAAAAACTATAGGCATGTATGATATATATTTTCATATGTTGGATAACATTTTACTATTTTTGCTTATACATGTTCGGTCTTGTGAATAATACAGTCAACAAGTTTAATACAAAACAAAGTTAAAATCTTATTATAGGTACCTAAAATGGTGTTCATTTCTCCTGAATGTGTCTCATTGTTTGTTATATGTATAATATAATGCATTTTATACCTAAATTTGTGATCTGTTCATATATATTCAGAGGCCTTAAAAAGTTAAATGTCGATTATACTTTAAATTGAGTTCCTTTAAGAGTAGCCTGGAATCTGAGGAGGATTATGGGCAATTTTCGTCCAGAATATTTATAATACAGGAATATGGGTATCTTATAATTAATTAATATAATAAACTAGCTTCTGCCTATGACTTTATCTGCATGGAATGGACTTACTTTGGACTAATGTTTAAAAAAAAACTATTTTGGGACATTCTTCAATGGTGCTCCGCTCCTAAAGGTCCTGGTCTTAGGATGATTATATATATATATATATATATATAGTCTTCCTCGATAAATGAAATATATCACACTGAATGAATTTTTCAAATCAGACCAGTAGTTCCTGAGATGAGCACATTCAATCAAACAAACTTTTCAGCTTTATAATATTAGTATTGAAGTATAAGATTTGCAAAATCGTAAGAAATAGCTATAGTACAAAACATTCACATTTATTATTATGTAACTTTTATTTAATAATAGCTTCTGCCCGCATGGAATAGCTACTTTGAGCTAACAGAATGCTAACTCACTGACTAACTGCTAACGAAATGAGCTGTCTAACACTGAAATAATTTTTCAATTCAGATCAGTAGTTCCTCAGATTAGCACTTTCTACCAAACAAACAAACTCTTCGGCTTTATAATATTAGTATAGATAAATGGAAAGTTGTATGGATAGTATAATAACAAATATTTTTGAGTATTTGTACATATCACCTCCACACACGTGCACGCATACTAGCTTACACATGCAAGTGGAAGGGTTTTATCTTTTTTCCTTATCAAACTGAAATAGTTTAGAATATCCGATACGAAATATATATAAGGGTTGTTGAGGTATGTATGCTTGGTACACATATATGTTTCAACAACTCATATATGTATGAATAGTTAGCTTAGCTTAGCTCAGATAGGTCGCGAATTGCATGTATCAGGCAACAGTCAAAGCCGAGGTGTGCCGCGCACCCTTGAGCTAGTTGTCAAAATAAAATTGGCTGAGTGCCTTAAACGCTCGTCTTAGTAGTCCGGTGAAGCTGTTAAGACCTCGCATGGTCAATAGCGTAGTCAGTTCGAAAAAAAAAGAGTATTTGTATTTTATAATCCATATTTACAAGAATAAAATGTTCACTACTTTCAGAACGCTTTTTATAATAATTCTTTTTCATTTTTTTATTTTCTCTAGTCATTAATTATACAGAGGAGTAAAGTAAATATTTGTGAAAATGTATTACACCAATTCGCCTGAATCTTATTTACTTATCCATGCTGGAACTAAATTTTGTACACAATTTTTTTTATAACCCTCAGATTTCTTAATACAAGATCGATTATATATTTAAAAATAGAGAACTTCATACAAAAAAAAAACATTTTTTTGTTACTTACAATTTTACGATAACATTAAATTACTACGATTTTAATATATGAGATGCTTATATTCTTTAGTCATACCCAATACCCTCACGCAAATACAGTTTGTGTAAACAACTGTGGTTAATTATTTTGAGAATATTGGAATTCATTATCATTAAGTTGGACTTTCATTGGATTTGGGTCTGGTCTGTAGAATGTTGTCAGTGAACAGAGTGGTTTGGCTCAGGGACAAGAAGTCCTGGTCCATGTCCTATCAACCAGTCAACTGAAAAAAGATTAGGATAAACAATTACTTTCCTATTTTTGGAATTATGTGCAGAAACAACAATGCTGCTAAAGTAACAATCATCTGAATTATTTCTTTGTTTTATTGCTACCCATGGTGTTCCATGGCTATTTCAAAATTAAAAGCTTTTATGTCTTATACCATTTCTGAAGATACCTGACGTAAACATAACACACTTTTTGAGGAAATTAACATGTGTTGATTAGTGATTTAAAATATGCAAAATATATCTATACATATAATTCAAATGAAGTGTCTGTATGTAATATTAAAATTAAAATAACTGGGTATGAAAGTATACACGATACTGATAACAAAAATGCAATTAAATTTTTTTATGTCTGTTTGTTCTGGGTAATCTCCGAAACGGTTGCACCGATTTTAACGAGAATTTCACTGGGAGGCATCTAAAATTTCTGCAGGTTACTTAGGCTACTCTAATTTAGACTAGCTGTAAACCGCGGCTTCGTCTGCAGTACTATCTCCAAAACGGTAGAGCCGTTTTTCACGAAACTTTCACTTTATAAAAAGTAATTTAGGCAATTTTAATTTATACTATCTGTTAACCGTGGCTTCGCCCGCAGTACTATCTCAAAAACGGTCGGACTGATCTTCACAAGACTTTCACTGGCAAATAACGGACATTATAAAAAGTAATTTAGTCTATTTTAATTTACACTATCTGTTAACCGTGGCTTCGCCCGCAGTTCTATCTCCAAAACGGTTGCACTGATCTTCACAAAACTTTTACTAGCAGACAGTTGACCATATAAAAAATAATTTAGGTTATTCTATTTTAGACTACCTGTTACCCGCGACTTCGTCCGCATGAATTTTAGCAACGATACGTTCACTGTAAACATGTGCGTTGTACTGGACTTCAAGAAAATATATAGTTGAAATTTATATATCTGTATCTATGTATGTAATTTGAATTATATTGTTTTTCCTGTCATTTTGACGGCCATATTGTTTTATTAACTGCGCTTTCGACTACATAACTCAAGAACCATAGTAACATATAAAAATATTGTATCGAGTTCAATGAGCACTATTTAAATTTTCAAATATTAAAAACTGTTTAATCAGATAGAAAGTTTTAAATCTTGATTTATATTTATGCAAGATTTCAAGCCGTCAGCTCACTCATTGTATATAATACAACATTATAATTATTAATAGTAATTTTGAAGATAGAGGGGTTCTTTCTAAAAAGATATTATACCATAAACGTATTACTTATTGATAATATGGCAATATATATATCATCATAATATCTTTAATTCATTGTTTCATTAGTTCCTTATATAGTATAAGTGAGAACTGAGGTAGTTATATGGTGGGTTAAGGTTCCAAATATGTTACTGATGATAAACGTCATTTGATACACTGTCAGTATTTATATATCTAATGTATACGTTACATGTTACTGTAAGTGGCGTCCATGTCGTACTTACAATTGTTTTTAGAGAGCATTTCTATAATTGTACATGGTCTCAAAATTTTATATTTCTTTGAATTAATTTTAAAAAACGCGAGCGTAGTTGCGGGTACAGCTAGTCTCTAAATATAATATGAATGTAAATCAAATGAGACTAGAACTTTAGATTTTTGTAAAAAAAAAATGTTGCGTGTGTCTAGGAATAAGTAATAAAATACATTTCAATCAATATCAGAAATGTCTGTATTTCTGTCTGTCTATTTGTATGAACATGCATCATGGCTAAAACACTGTGTTAACGATAAAACCTCTTCAAGAAAATCATAAAGCATATCTTCAAGTAACATTTAGTCTTTGTCTCATTAAAATCGTTTTGGTCTATCAAAAGTTATTATACTTTTGATGGCGACGTGACTTAGTATGAGAGAAAAGTACATAAATATATGGAGTTAATACATTCAGATGACTTTATTAATCGCTGCTTTTTTACATAAGATGTCATGCGGACATGGTGGCAGGCACAGCTAGCTTTTTTAAATCACCAATGTTTCTTTGATGTTTTTTAATTACAAATTCACCTCAAATGTATCAAAAGTGTTGTGAGAATTTATACAACCTCAATAAGCCATACCTACTTTGAATGTTAATTTATAGCATGTAGGTTAAACACTACATTCTAAAAATATAAACAGGAAGAAAGTAAATAGCCTTGATATTTATTATAACTAGCACCTTAACAATGTTTAAATAGTTTTTATTTTTCTTTTTTTTTATATATGAAAAATACTGAAATGTGAGTAATCGGTGGGTGATTTTACTTTTTTTATTCTTAATTTCGGAATCAGCACTCAAGATAATACAGGAATTAGGTAAAAAGGGTTTTTCATTCTTGGCTTGTATAATAATTCCATCTCTTCTCAAACAATGATATGTTTTAGCAACAGAGGCCAAATGTAGTGAATAAATTCGAATTTTAGTGAGTCAATATTATCTAGAATATCTTGTAGGAAAAACACTGTTTATTTGGACTTATCAAGAACATGGGGTACAAGTAAATAATGTATTGATTTTAAGGGAAGGGAGCAAGACTTTTTATTAAGTAAACCTTTATTTTTCCGTTCATTCAATTTGTTGTTTTATTTTTCAGATCACATCCATGACATTCCCCCACCACAGGCAGATTTCTCAGCTCCACCTCCATATGATGTAGCCGCTAACTCAATACTGCCCACATATGAAGAGGTTCAAAGAGAGAAGCAGATGGAAGGAGAAGGACCTCCAAGGGTTTGTTACGGTTACATATAATAATTACAATTCATGCACAAATTAACATTGGATATTTTATTATTAATATTGTGAATAGAAATTAAAAAATAATACATTTCTCATCAACAATTGATTCCTTTATCAGATGTTTATAAATTTATCATTAAACTAGTTTCTGCCCGTGACTTTGTCCGTGTAGAATAGTTACCGTTTACACTGGCCAAGGTCTCAAAAGGAAAAAAGAAAAGCCGACTTTGAAATATTCGTCATTGGTGCTTCGCTTCTATTGGTCTTAACATGTTAATATATAGCCTTCATCGATTAATGAGCTACCTACACTGAACATTTCAAATCGGACCAGTACTTCCCGAGATTAGTGTGTTAATGCAAACAAACTCTTCAGCTTTACAATATTTAGTATAGAGATGAAAATATGCATACAAAAATAGGCAGAAAGGAAGCTTGTCTTTCTATACCTATTTCTTTTTTTACTTCCTATTAATTAATCTATATTTCAGTGTGATTTTAGTGAAGAACAATCCTAGGCTTTAAGCTCATATTTCGCTCCGTTTTCCTCTGTCCTATCAATATTATTTCTACATTATTTTTCATATTTGTGTTCTACTACATTTTAAGTATTTGAGATGCTACTTATATATGAGGTTATGAATAGCACCTGAATAAATGTGACATGGTTTAGTTATCAATATATATATATTATAGTGCACCACTTTGATGTCTATAGCCTGTTTTAAATATGTTATACTAGCGAATGCCCCTTGTTTTTTAAATTCGAACTTAGTTTTCAAATGATCTAAATCTGGTAGAGTTGTGAACTTGTTCAGTTGCATTTGCTATATGATCTTTATTCACACAAAAAATTAAAACTGCAACATCTGGAATGTGACATGCGAAAATGTTCTTCAATGACATTCATAGTAAATAGTGAATTAAATGCATCTTAACAGATAACGCATGTATTTTTTATGTTCGCTTAAGCCAACATTTGTAGCTGCAAAAGGTGCAGACATATTATAAAACTTGGCAACTATGTGTTGAATATCATCCATTGATGCTAAAAGTTGTCGAAATACCATAATCCTAATAAAAAAATATTAAATGGTATTCTAACATCAGGGTTTATTTTACTGATTACATTTATTGATTTCGGTCCTTAAGTATCAACTTACTATAATACTTCTTTGTTATTTAAATTATAAAATAGTATTTAATTAATAATTATTTCTGAGGGAAACTATTGGTGTTGTAAGTACGATTCATTTAATAGAAATATAATAACAGAATATCATTATGATTAAAATATCTTTACTGTTTATGGTAATATTTATTGGATTGGATTGGATATATATAGGTAATATTTTACCGTCAGCATGATCTAGTAACTTCATACTATTACAGATGCAAGATCTCCCATCGCATCAACCCACGTTCACAGCATTTGTGACTGTGGAACCAAATGAAACAACTACTGAACAACTCGATCCTGAAAACAGTCTGCTCGGTACAGATGTCATGTTTTTAACTTCATTTATTGGTGAGTTTTTTTATATTACAATAATATATTGACATAGATAAATTATAATGTTCATTGTATGGGCCAAAGAAATCGTTCAAAACCTAGCAATGGATTTTTTGTAGACCGGTGAAGCTGTGAAGGCTCGTCAGGCCAATAGATTAGCCAGTTGAAATAAAAATCTATAATAATTTTACTATCACCATACTATTGATTAGGTATTACTATTGATCTGTGGGTAAATTACTAATAAATACGTGATATTTCCTTTCGTCGGGCTTATTCTAAGCCTGTCTGCCGAACAGCCATCTTTATGTTGAACATTTGTTACCAAGCACTTAAGTGTGTATTCCGGCAGCTGCACTTGGAGCCGGTTATCTAAGTTTAGATGTTTTCCCATCTTGGACCAGAATATAATTTGACATTAAGCGAGACGTGTGGTAAAATGATAAACCTTGTAATGTTTATATAAATAGCTGATCGAAGTAGTTTAGGGAACGGAACTCTCACTTTTTTTTGGAATTTTGTTGTTTACGCACAAATATATTCGGTATTGGCCGTACAAATTCCTTGAGAAATAGCAATTGGATCCTTTTACTAGAGGTATTTTATAATTGCGTATAGAGTATTCACTTTTATTTCATATTAAGTTGGTGAACTGAAGAATTAATTACTTAATTAATAAAGATAGTATCATATATTTTTTTTCTTTTTTGTTACTTAGTCATTGTGGAAAATCTCACATTTCTGCCAGTGTCATGTAGATTTTAATTCAGTATGATAGATACAATTTTTAATTTGGAAGTTATGTTTCTCACTCTCTCTTTTAAAATACGTATATTCTAACACTTTCATAAGCCGGGGCCAGCTAGTTATGAACGTTAGATTTATCTGATCTGTCAGAGTGGTAATTATCTTGCAAATTCGTATTCGCTACTGGTCCAGATTAAATTTATGGATTCTTATTGGTCACCCGTACGTAGAGTAAGACAGACTTTATTCGCTTCCTAGAGAAATGAAAGAGATGGGATGCTAAGCAACAAGCAGACGGTTTGAGTGTTTATAATTTTAAATCACATAAACCTTTAGGTGTCAATTAAATTTTGATTTGGCCTTCATATATCACTAAATGCTTACGTTGGATACCAAAAGGTAGCCGATGGAAATCGGGTTATATGAACTCTCCGCCACTGCTATGTAGATGAACTGACTCACCCACATGTTGCTGTGGCTCAGTTATTAGTAAATAGATTAAAAGAACACATGCACCATAAAATAAACTGGAGCTGAAAAAGAAATTCAAAATTAAATACGGGGCGCCATCTATGAGATATTTATATCAGTCTGTTCTCCAGTTTTCCTTCAACAAACTAATTTAAAGCGCCATCTGTTCGAGGCTAATGAAACTTACAATTAATAACAATAATCAACAATAATTTAATTTGTAATTAAAAAGTATTGAAACCGTTAATCGAAATTTAAACTATCCTATCTCTTAAGTAGTAATAACCTCCTAATTGGACCAGAGTCGCAGGTGACAGGGCTCAATGGAGAGAGCTGGAGGAGGCCTATGCCTAAACCTAACGTAACCTAAACTATTTTAAGAATAACTTATTTGGTGAACTTTGTAGCATATTCGGAAATAAAAAGGCTTTATTATTATCTCTTAAGTCGGGCCAAACTATACATAAATGCTAACTTTTATGAAGATCGGTTGAGTAGTTTCAGACTTCATTGTGGATAAACATCATGACACTGGTTTTTTTTTATATATCATTGTTACAGTGGCATTCCTATTCAATTGGATCGGATTCCTGTTGCTAATGTGTTTCTGCCACACGGTTGCGAGCCGCTACGGTGCTCTGGCTGGGTTCGGACTCTCATTAGCCAAGTGGACACTAATCGTGAAGCACTCCACCGAACTCGCGTCCCACGAGAACTCCTGGCTCTGGTGGCTCATCATGGCTTTCGGTAAATACTAGTTATATTAATAACTAGCTGTACCCGCAGCTCCGCATGCGTTTTTTTAAATCGTATTAATGAATTATAGAATTCTCCACCGAACTCGCGTCCCACGAGAACTCCTGGCTCTGGTGGCTCATCATGGCTTTCGGTAAATACTAGTTATATTAATAACTAGCTGTACCCGCAGCTCCGCATGCGTTTTTTTAAATCGTATTAATGAATTATAGAATTGTGAGACTATGTACAATTACAGAAACGCTCTTTAAAGACAATTGTAAGTACGACGCGCACGCCACTAAAAGTAACATGTAACGTGTACATTAGATATATAAATACAAAAAGCGTGCCAAATAAGGTTTGTCATCAACAACACATTTGGAACCTTAACCCACCATATAACTACCTCAGTGCTCACTTACACTGTATAAGGAACTAACGAAACAAAAACTTAAAATATTATTATTAAGATTTACATTTACATTATATTTAATATACATTGCCATTATTATAATTAAGATTTTGTGACTATACAAAAAATAAACGCTTGTCTGTTCCTGCACGCACTCCTATGTGGAAGTTACTGTAAGGCGAAGCTCTGCCCGGATAAATAGTTACAGTGCCTTCAGAGTGTTTATTGCCATTCCTGACTGCATCGACTCTATACGTGATTAGTGTCACATCTAAGATCTTTTTAGGAAAACCTCTATATCATTAATGTTATTAATAATTATAATGCCGAATTGTAAACAATTACTTATCTTATTAAAAATAAAGAATGAGTTGAAATCTTGCTAAATTTCATGCAGACAAAGTCGCGGGTAACAGCTATTCTAAAATAGAATAACCTCAATTACTTTTTATTAGGTTCGCTATCTACCAGTGAAAATACCGTGAAAATCGATATAACCGTTTTGGTGACAGCACAGTGGGCGAAGCCACGGTTAACAGCTAGTCTAAATTAAAATAAATTAAATTACTTTTTATAAGGTCCGCTATCTGCCAGTGAAAGTCCCATGAAAATCGGTCTAACCGTTTTGGAGAAAGCACTGTGGGCGAAGCCACGGTTAATAGCTAGTATAAACTAAAATTACCTAAATTACTTTTCGTAAAGTCAGCTAACTGCCAGTGAAAGTTTCGTGAAAACTGGTCTAACCGTTTTGGAGATAGTGTTGCGGGCGAAACCACGGTTAACAGCTAGTATAAACTAAAATGGCTTCAATTACTTTTTAATACGTCAGCTATCTTTTAAAATAGACTAAATTACTTGAAATGACGTCTGCTATCTGCTGGTGAAAGTTTGGTGAAAATCGGTCTAATCATTTTGTAAATAGCATTGCAGACGAAGCTGCGGTTAATACTTAGTCTAATTTAGAGTAACCTAAAAAACCCGCTGTAATTTCAACTATGTGTCAGTGACATTCCCGTCAAAATCGGTTCAGCCGTTTCGAAGATTACCCGGATCAAACAGACAGACAGACCGACAAAAATTTTAAAAATTGCATTTTTGTTATCAGAAGCGTGTATACTTTCATACCCAATCAGTGAAAAAATTTTATTTTGATATTACATACAGACACTTCATTTTTATTATATGTATAGATAATCGTAATTTTATATAGACCATTATTTTTATTATGAAATTTGGTAAAGTTACAGTCAATGCTACTGAACAGAGAAAGAATAGTAGATAGATAGTTTAACAAATGTTCGACGTGATTCTTTAAATTGGCATAACTTTTTTATTTACGAACCGATTGACATGAAACAAACACTAAATGTTAAGTAAAGCTTACCACGATATATCAGTGAAAACCACATCTAAATCGGATAAGGCGTTTCTGAGATTAGCGTGCACAAACGCACAGACAAACAGACAAACAGATAAACAGACAAACAGACAAAAATTCTAAAAATCATTGTTTTGGGTTCTATTGCATTTATAAAGACCCCTAATAATAGTTTTTCTCATATATACTTCATGTACAGACAGCGGTCAGTTACATTTTTATTATATGTATATGTATAGATTATAAAAATGAGGGTTCTGTGACGACGATCGCTCAGAGGTAATGTTCAGGCACTGTGTCAATCGACTTCTTCTTTAAAATGGCAACAATTTTGCCAATGTCTAGTGAATGGAGCCATAAACAATGGAGGTTGCGCCAGACAAACAATTATCTTTGTATTCAGACCGGGCTATCTACAAACAAATACCACAAAGAAAACACATGTAAACTGAACATACAACATATTGTTAGAATACAGACATACATAGGAGCAACACACTAAAGTGTAAAGTTTAATTTTGTTAGTATTAATAAATTTCGACAATCATTCTAGAATTAAATGATTATCCGTAACAAGAGTTAAGAGACACATAATGTTAGTAGGACAGGGAATAGAAGGAGGTAGAACATCGTAGAGAGAGACTCTGTTTCTAGGACAATTAAAAAATATGTGATCCGGTGATCCGTCCTCTAAGCCACATTCACAAATAGAGTGATCCCTGATCCTTATTTTATTCAAATGTACTGGAGTGCTGACGTGCCCAAGGCGCAAGCGGCAAATAATAGAGACAACATTTTTACTAACATTTTTAAATTAAAAAAACCATGGCTTTTGCGGGATATCAGTTTGCAAAGACCCATAATGCTTGCCCTTTAATTTCCGAGACAAATCCCAACTCTTTTGCCATTCATCAAACAATCCTAATTTAGACAATAAGCATAAGTCCCTTGCGTAAATTCTATAATGATCCAAAGAACCCGACTGGATTGCAAATTTGGCAGATACATTAGTTGACATAATGTTTGACACTTGGACAGCTCAAAAACCATAAAGCTTTGTGCTCGAGACAAAAGAATGTAGACCTCATGAGGCACAGGTCAACAGGCTGTTGTCTGGATAAACTTTAAAAAATACCTGATTTCAAAAAACAAAACAAGAAATAAAACAAAATTACAAAACTTTGAAAAATAACAAATTATGTGTTGTAACATCGTAATTTGTAAAATGTACATATTGTCATATGTACGAACTTTATTTTACTAAACCAAATAAAAACATTTTATGAAGTCAAAAATGAAAAAAAACGTGCGTGCGTACAAAGTACACATGTCAGAAGTGAAACTTCTTTGGCGAACTAATTTATAAGTCTTGTTTATATTTATACAAATCTAAAACTTTAGATTTCCGAGACTTGAAAAATAGATGCAAAACCTGCGTTTACTGCAAATGACGTCACTTCCGTTGCATACCTGCGTGAAGTTACATCTGTAAAAAATTTTACCCTCATGCGCCTAAAGAAGTTTCACTTCAATAAATAATTAAAAACATGATCCGCGATTTTGAGATCTGGGTCTTAAAAAATCAGCCGAGGTGTTAAACACAATATCAATCAACTCAGTGTATACTAGTGCTTCTAAACTGTAGTTGAAGATGGAGATCTGTTTTCGATATATTTTTTTTATTTCTCACATAAAACTAAATATAATACCTAATTTACAGTGTCCCGATATCTCTAAATATTCTTTTACGTCCATAACCTAATAAGGGCTTTGCTATTTGTATAGATAGTCGATATGCTGACAAAGCATCTAAATTATAATAATATATTGGTTCCAGGTATCTTAATCTGCGTCCGTGCTGTCATTCAGTATCTAAATATCAAACGAGGCTGGCGTCTCCTCTCGGGAACCGCTCAGGAACGACTCTTATTCTTCTACTAACTCCCTTTCAATCAGTAATCGATAATCCCTCTTATCAAGCATACAGAAAGGTTTGCTTTTCGTCCTGGGGCATGTTATTTCTAAGATACTGATAAAATTTAGCGCTTAATTTATATTTAACAAAAAAAAGGTATACTTTATTTTTATTAGTGATAATAGATTGTAGAGGAAAATTATTTATGCTTAAGGTGAGTCAATTTTGGTGTTGCCAGCTCTGAAAATAAAAATACCCTTAAGAAACTTTAAAAGGATTTTTAATTGTCAAAAATTATAATAATCAATATTTTTGGTAACAGATTATCAGTAATTGTGTGTAAAATAGAAACTTTAAAGCATTTTGAAACCACTGTACGTAAAATGTTTATGATTTTTTTTTCTTTTCCAAAATCTATACTAATATTATAAACCTGGAGGGTTTGTTTGGTTAAACGCGGTAATCTCGGGAACTATTGGTCCTATTAGAAAAAAAATCTTTCAGTGTTAGATAGCTCATTTACCGAGGAAGAGAATAGATAGAGAATTATCATCACGCTAAGACCAATAGGAGCGGAGCACCAATGAAGAATGTTTCATAATCGTTTTATTTTTCCTTTTGAGAGCTTTCGTTGCATATTAGCGTTAGCCCAAACTAACCCTTCCACGCGAAGTCGCGGGCACAGCTAGTGCAATAATAAAAAAACACTAGTACCAAAAACAAAAACCGGTTTTTTGTGTTTCATTATTGAAACGGAAGTGGATTATTATTTACGACAACTGTTTAAAATCAAAGTATAATTCCAACTTGCTCCGTAAATTTTTACCTCAGCTAAAAGGTAATAAAAACAATTAATTATCAATGAATTTGAGAAAATAGTGTGGTTCTTTTTTAAATTGCGTGAAAACTAGGGTAAATTAAGTATAAGAGTTGGCAACATTAAAATTAAGGCGATTTTCTATTCTTACGTGCGTGTTGGTTATTTTCAAGTCGAAAAAAAAATTGAGGGCGGTGGGATTTCTTAGTAACTTGTAAGTCTTATTTACTGCTTTAAAATTATTAGTATGTGGAATTAAAAAAAAGGGATATAGTTTGTTATAATGTTGCCATATAAGAAAAACCAATCATTGTATAGTTATATTGTTGGATTTTTTAAACATCACTATGAAGCTACTTTATTAGTTTAAGAATTAAAACAATTAAAAAATCAGCTGTTAAATAAAAAAAACTAAAAAAATTCAAGAAATCTATAAATATCAAATTATACAATAGCTATAGAGTTACAATAAGATGATGTGATTTATGTGAATCAGTGTTTGAGTTTCTTTGATTCATATCACTGATTCATTTTGTGTTTTTTTTGTATGATTTTGTAATTGATACTTTAGTTTGCGTGAGAGATGACGTTGTGCTATGATTGTGTTTCTATGTTAACAAGAAGGGTTCGGGATTGTATTATATAATATCTCATAGTTATTATTAATTTTTATTTTGTGCCTCAACACAAAGTCACGTTTGGACAAGTATACTATTTATAAAAAAACTTTCAAAATTTATTTTCTCACATGAAAATCGTCTGTCCCATGTTCGTGTAGAATTTGTGATTCATTGCTATACAATTTAAATTATACGTTTATAGAACGTACGAGAAAATGTAAATAAGAAAACAGAAAAGAAATTGATGTTTGAATTTATTAATGAAAATTAGAAAAGAAACATATTTTTTTATCAAAGCTCATATTCATAATCTTAAATCAACAAACAGATCAATAAAACATATATAATTTGACGGAATTGGAACTTTATTTAGTAGTCCTGTGAAGCTGTAGAGGCCTCTAAGAAGGCCAATAGCGTAGTCAGTTCGAGAAAAAAAAAAGAACTTTATTTAATGTTTTATACTAGCTTCACTTCGAACATATTGTCTTGATCCTGATGACTTGATGAACATATGTCCATTTTTATTGTTAGCGTCAATAGTGATCAGCGATTTAAAAAAAAAGTTATAATTAGAAAGTTTTTTTTTTTTTCGAACTGACTACGCTATTGACCAAACGAGGTCTTAACACCTTCACCGGACTATTAGAAAGTTGATTTATAATACATATATGTATTATACTTAATTGATTAATGTATTAGATTCGATCAGTTTAGATTGATTTATTATATCTGAAGCAGCAACCATGCAGGTAACATATCACTTGACGTTTAGTGGTCATTATAGACTGACAATATCTATAAATGACTTAAAAAAGGACTAACTAACAACTATGGACTAGACTATGACCTCAGGGTCAGCCACTGGTACGTTGCTTTTTCTAAGATCTGAGTTGGAACGCTCGTGTGCTAGCATGTCTCCAAATATACCATTCTGGCAGAAATACAACAGTACAAGCATTGTTATTTTGCCACAAAAAAAGGTGCATATGAAGAAAAGAACCTTACACGTGACTGTTTTAAAAGATGACTTATTAATTGCAAGGATCCTACTCCTTTTCAAATGTGGTTTATTAAATAAGTCAATTCTATTACATTTTAAAGTTGAATTATTAATTGGACATCATACCCCTTCTAAAGAATGATTTATTAAAGGTACAGATGCTGCTACTTTTAAAAGATGACTTATTAATTGCATGAATAAGGAGTAGGTCCTTATGTAAGACGGCTTGTTAATTGCATACTTTTGAAAGATTACTTAGTAATCGCATAGGTGTTACTCCTTTTCTGAGATGACATATTGATTACACAGATCCTATCCGTTTTTTATGGACAATTCTGTGATTGCCACAGATTATATTAATTGTAGTCGTTGGTGGTCAAACACAAGTAGATCTAATCACGAAAGAGTTATGATGGAGATGATGAAGTTATCGTACATGGAGTTGGGTGTTTCGGATATATTAGTAAGTCTCGAATATACGATTTTCTCTAATGTTAAATTTCAGTTATTGAATTATTTGTCTAAATTGTAAAAAAAAATACTATAATTTAGGACTTGATCACTTAAAATATTTATACTTTAAAAGATACAGTAATATTCAATAGTGGCTAGAAACGTTAGCAAAATTATATACGTACATTGATTTTTCTTGTTGATGGGCTTTTTTTAAATCAAGCCATAAAATAGCAAGGTCATAGTGGTCATAGAGTATCGAATTATGTTTTCTTCTTTAGTAAAGAATGATTAAAAACTAGAACAGTTACTAGGGAGGCCCACATTCATTTTATAAATTGTCGATAAATTACTAAAGTATTCATCCATTCCAAAGTTTTGTGTAAAAAATTCTTTTTTTTTTTCATTTTTATGTCATTTTTACGTAATATTATTTATAATCTGTATACATCGAATAAGTATATTAATTTAGAATCGGTGACCGTCCATGACGGTTTATATATTTATATTATTAATGCATAATATAAATATAATTATTAATAAAATTATAATTAAAAAAATGTCGTGTTATGTCTACATTTAGTATGAACAGGTGTCAGTCGTTGTTAACTCAAGGACAATCAAAGAATACGGTTACGTTTACTTTGTAAGAAATCTAGAATATTATCACTAACTCATATTCACCAAAAATGAAAGGTAAAATTACAGATTAATTTAAACGTACTTTCGTATTAAATGCACCTCGCTCGCGGAAGCGGTCGGCTAACGTTATCTTTTTACGCAAGTCTAAGTTAACCAAACCGAGATGAAAATGTCTTGTTTTAACTTAAGAATCAAGTTGGTAATATACAAAATGATACTTACGTATTAACGGCAATGCAGTGAGCTCGCCGAACGCTACCGCGGCCGGCTCGCGCTGCCTTTGTTTCGCAAGTCTAACATAACCGAACCAAGACGGGACAATTGAGAAAAATAAATCGGTTAGGATAGTTTTTTTTCGACTGCTTCCTCTTTTATCTCGGTTTGGTTAGGTTAGGTTAGACTTGAAAAAAAGCGGTCGGCTAGCGCGGTGTATTTAATACGAAAGTATCAATTTAAATGTTTTTTAGATTTATTACGGCATGTTGATTTCCCAATCAATGTTAAAATGTAATACTGTTTTTTCAATATAAAAAAAATAGTGTAACAAAAGCATTTCTGTTAATAAATTACCGATAGTTAAACGTAGCGGGAAAGATAAGGGGAAGGAAATAGACGAGACGATATAAAGGAAAGAGACAATGTTAGAGGCGAAACGAAAGAGGTTATAGTATAGTTTTTGAATGTGCATGAAGCGAAGTGGTTATTGTGTTATCGTTTCGAAATATAACAAGGTTACAATTTATTTTATTACGTTATTTAATCATCTTTCTAGAAAAGTAATAGGGTAGTTTATCGATATATTGTATTACATTGTAGTGACTCTAGTTGCGAAAGCATGGGAAGATGTTATCAAATAGTCGGCAATGCTTCTGAGGAACGAATGTAAAAAAAAATTAAAAAACACTTTCATTTTCATTATCTTTTTTCTTTTATTTCGTACAATTTATCATTAAGCACACTTTGATCTTTTAAGATTAATATTTAATTATAAGTTTATGCGTGTGATTTAATTATTGTTTAGTAAAACGTTGTGCACAAGAACCTCGGTAAGTTGAATTTCATGGGAGAGTTAAATAAATTTGAATTTTGAAGTGAAACTTCTTTAGAATCGTTGTGATTTCAAACAGGATGCAACGGAAAAAACGACAGGTAAGAGACACAAATACAAAAATTACAGAACCAGAGCGAGAGAGCAAATGTCGGTGTGTATGTATATTGCACACTGTATAATACTTGCTTGTATTTGAGCATTTAACGTGTCTTAGTATATGTGAAAAGTACGTGAGCTAATTAGTATTACAGTAGTCTGTACACTGTATGCGGCTGCGTATTACAGCTTTTTAGTAAGAAGTCAGCGCGGTGTGTTATTATTTAACAGTGTTTGTGGGTATTTTTATATCTTGTTGTGCTAAGTAAAAAATTCATTTTTAAACAAATAAACTTTGTAATTATCCTACCCTTGTTATATATATTCATCTCATTCTTTTGTTGATTTACTGAAGTCTCACTTCTATCGTGTGTGAATCGCACACGCACCTTTTTTTAAAGTAAATTCTTAACGTTCTGACCAATAGTCATTTTTACGGTGAAAATAAAAAAAGACTCTTAAGGAAGTATATATGTATGTACTTACCTTTTACCAAGCTATGTTAATGTAAAAGACCTCGAATTGTACGGAGAGTGTAATACGTAGGTCAAATATATTTCTTTCGGGTTATAAAGTGAAAATATATACTGAAAATCATGTAGAGAAGTGCCGATTTTGATTTGTCGAGATGAGAAATTATTGTTTTAAAGATTAAGGTACAAGCATTTCGAGTTACCGAGGTTCGATATAACGAGGTTCTATTGTATCGTCGAGGAAACATATTTCCCAATATGAATTAGTATGGGATTAGATGTATTTAGGAAATGTTTCGAATTTGCACCAAAAACAATTGTTAATGTGAATGTTATGTAATTTTGATTTTGGAATTAGAAAAAATAATTGTAAAACTTTATTTTCAGTGCAATAATGTCTAGTTCGGAAATTCTAGTTGGAGTTAAATATGATATTCGTACAATGTAACTTGGTTTTATTTGTAACATAGTTGTGCCCCCGTTTCCTCTCGCGTGAACTGCAAGGTTTCGGTTCGGTTTTTTTAGATAAAACTTTATAAACTTTTTTTTATTGTAGCACGTCAAAATGACTGCACTGTGCCTGCTGGTAAGCACAGTACAATCCAAAAACAGTGGTGACCACCGAGTGACACTATGCATCGCCGGTCGCCGCTGTCATGCCGGCCTGCGAAAGGCTGGATATGCACAGGCTGATCCCGAAACGCGACCCGCAGAAGCGAATCACTATGAGGAGTTTTTTCGCCATATACATGGTGGTTGCGACCCGGTCAGGCTGTAAAACCCTACCACACCGCAAACTACATTGTTTATGGAGTTTAATGCGGAATCTCGGAATGTCATGTAGTGGATTTTATATTTTATTCATGTATATGTTAGTCGGCTCTATATTTTGTAATAAAAAACTAAAAACTTATATATACTGGATTTAATAAAAGGCCAACATCATAAAATAAAACAGCAAGAAATTGGTCATTCCATGTTTCAAGCTCACTAAGACCAGAACCAGTTTTTGAGGTAATAATAGTATTAGGTTTCATAACAAAGTCCCAAAACATATTACCGATTTGCCGGATAGCGAGTTCTAGAACCATGACAACCTGGTTTTAATGTTTTTTTTTTTCGAACTGACAACGCTATTGACCTAGCAAGGTCTTAACAGCTTCACCGACTACTAAGGCTAGCGCTTAAGGAACTCAGCCGATTTTATTTGGGCAACTAGCTCAAGGGCGTACGACGCACCTCGGCATGGGCTGTTGCCTGATACAAGCAATTCGCGACCTATCTGAGCTAACCTAAGCTTACTATTTATACATATATGCGTTGTTGAAACATATACCAAGCACACATACCTCAACAACTCTCATATATAGTTCGTATCGGATAATTTTCTAAACTATTTCAGTTTTATAAGGGAAAAAATAAAACCCTTCCATTTGTAAGCGTGTATGCGTGCATGTGTGTGGAGGTGATATGTGTAATGTTGTCGCAGTGATGTAAGATTTTGTGTCACTGTATCGTGCGAGCAGCGCACTCAAGGGCTCCACGTCGAAGGAACGGACCTAGACTTGAGCCGCTGCCGAGGGGGCCTAATCTAGTGTGCGGGAGCGAAATTTACCCCCAGACCACGGCGGTGGTATCTGTGGTTACGCGGGCGTGGGCGTTTTTCATCGGGAGGGTCAGTAAAAATGTGTCGCGGATGTCTTTTATAATATGCAGCATTCGGTACGGGTTCGTATTTTGTGGCGGATATCACTAACGGACTGGGAGAATTCACGGATTTTTCAAAGTAACTTATCGTAAGTGATTTTACATACGCCCATATAGAGGACATCTCTAGGTCCCTATGTAGATCAACTCTCCGGACGTACCACGGGGCACCGGTCACTTTACGTAAAACGCGGTTTTGAAGAACCTGTAACTTATGAAAATTGGTTTTAACTTCTAAAAGTAATTATAGGGTAAATCAATATGTGAATTATTGTGATGTCTGGAAATGACGCCCCTCTCTGTGCATACATTAAAAACGAATGTAACTATTTATGCTTTGTATAAACAAACATGAAGAGATAAACCAGGTCGAGTTTCTTGCCGGTTCTTCTCGATGACTGGGTTGTTTTCAAAACCGGTGGTAGCTTTGACGTTCATAGGTGCATTCTCGGAGCCTAAATTGAATAAAGTAATTTACGATTTTTTGAATGTTGGTGGTGTTTTACATAACATATTTAGTTTATTGTGCACAAGTTTTTGTTTATTCTGACTTGCCACAAAAACTCCCTGGAAAGTTCTAACAATACGGCCACCATCTTGTTATTTAATTGCAATGATCCCAAGGAATTTGTAACAACATCGACCTACTCGATAACGGCAGTAATAATCTACTAGAAGATTGGATGCCAACAATCAAATACATCCTTTATTTGATACTGGCTGCCCGTCTCGGTTTCGTACATGTATATACTAAGGAAGAAAATGAGACCAAACCTCTTTTCTTAAATTCAAGTACGGCCATGTAATGGCAACTGAACAACTAAACATAAATTCTGTATATATTTTGGAAGATCTACCTTCTTCTGTTTAACTCACTATTTTATATGTAGATTTTGTAGTCATAATCTTTTACTTTACCGTACGATTTTTCAAACTTCTATTATATTAACATTTCATGCAATATTTTTTGCAAAACTTTTTTTCACACAATATTTTAGTGAACTTAATTAACAACACGAAATTAAACACTGTACACTTCGATCAACAATAAATAGATAAAGGGTCACGTACAAAATCGAAGCTAAAAGCTGCCCGCGTAAATATATACTTATGTGTAGCTATTTGTTTACTAAGAAAGGGAGAAAAAAACGTTTTAAAACAGTTTTAAGTTCAACCTAATTACAACCATGACACCTAGTAGTATAGTCACGAATGTTCAAAATATTATCTAATACTTACGATTAAACAAGCAAAGCAATAAATTACTCCTCTAACAAATGAAAAGACAACGTAAACAACATTTAGTGTGAATTCAACTTTAATACGCAATAAATAAAGTACTTTTTCCCGTTACAAACATTTGTACCACAGGTATAGAATCGGTAATTGTGTTCAAAATTGGTATTATTTGTTAGTATAAAGCTTAAAATATAACTTATTCAACATGTATTTAGCGAAAGTAAGATACTCCGGCCGTGAAATCGCTTTTTCGGGTATTATTTTTGCATCTTTTGAATACACTGCGGTATGTGAAACGTGCTTACATTGGTTGTGTTTCAAACAAACTAAACAAAATAAAAGTTGACATTTCAAGTGAGCTGTAATTTACCGAGACGTATTTTTCGCGCCGACCCAATATCTAGTTATTGTTGATCGAAGCATGTTTATATGTAGCATTTTTTTTTACTGCAACACGCACCGCACAATATTAATAATATTAGAAATATGTCACATGTGACATGAAAGACAGCGATTTGCTAACGCTAAAGCTAAGAAACTGCCATTCTTATTATATACCTACTAGCTGAAACAGCAGCTACGCACGCGTTTTTTAAAATTTTATTAAACAAATATAACATTGTGAGACCATGTACTTACAAATACGGAAATGCTCTTTAAAACAATTGTAAGTACGACACGCAGGCCACTTACAGTACCATGTAACGCATACATTAGATAAATAAATACTAACAGTGTGTCCAATGAGGTTTATCATCAGTAACATATATGTTTGGAACCTTACTCGCCATATTACTACCTCAGTGCTCACTTACACTGTATAAGGAACTAATGAAACAATGTCTTAAAGATATTATTATAATCATATAGTATGCCCATATTGTCAATAAGTAGGAGTTCCAATCGGACCGTCGACTCGAACGGGTGTCCGTTTTGCTGCGCGCGCTAAGTTCGATTTTAATACTCGTGATTTGGTGACGTCAGTTATTGTGTTGTTTCGATCCGGCACACCTGCGCTTCACAGGTGCAGCGCACCTGCGTTCTTTTTCTTGGAACTGAGTGAGACCTTTCCTTGTATTTATTTATTGCTTTATCTATTTCTTGGTATATTTATTTATTCACTCATTTATTTATCTATTTATTTACGTATTTCTTTACTTCTTCAGCGATTTATTTTTAAATTAATTTTCTTTTTATTCTTTGTTTATTTAACTAGTCTTATGTTATTTTTCCCCTGTCTCGCTCAGATACTTATTTGCGTTGTTTTCCTATTTTGTTTAGTTTTAAACAGCTCCCTTTGATCGGGACTCGGGATAGTCATTGAATACAACAGTTATAATTGTCTTTAATTATAGGGTGTACCAACGGGTTCTTTCTCATAAGTGTAACGAATTCGTCACACACACGGTTCCCATGAAACAACTATGCGTTGCATTATTTTATCTACACGTTTATCGACATAACAATTTTGTACTATCCATGCTTGTATTCTATGTTTACATAGTAACATGCAGTGATAGCGAATTTATCGCGTAAAGATAAAAAGGTTCGAGAGTTTTGTGACAATTATTTCACAAAATACTGTTCTATTTAAATTAGAAGGACATAAATAATATCAATGACATTTGTACATAAATTAATGTAAACATACCATACGTATTTTAAACTAGCTAACCCGTGCAACTTAGTCCGCATCAAATCGGTTATACCCGGTTTCAATTGTATTATTAAACGCGAAAATGCGTTTAAAATAAATAGCTAAAATTATTTATAAATCAAAATTTTGTAAAGGTGTGATACGCATTAAAAAACACAACGTTAACTGGCTACCAGGTATCCTGAATCATGTTTGGGAGGACATAATATATCTTCATATTAAAGAACCAGTTTTTCTAAAATTCTCGTTCTTCCAACGTTGCTGGCTCTTGTACTAAGGAGTCGCAAAAAAGTCTAGTTACATTAACTACAAATTTTTGTCTTTCGTTATCTTGGAGAACCCCATGCGTTTTATGGGACAAAAAATATCCTAGATGTAACCTTGTAATATTAGTTATCACTGTGTCCAGTTTCGTCAAAATTGGTTCAATACTTTCAGAGTGATACGTGTTCACAGGGACAGACAAACAGACAGAAAAACATCGTAAAAGGATTATTTTTGGCTTCTATATCGATAACAAAGTCTACCCCAGTCAAAATTTTCAAAAAATATTTAATGACAGATTTGGCTTTGTTACAGTTTTATTATAGCACCACCTAGAGACAAGTTATAAGACAGCATAAAAATCCACACGAAAAAATACTTAACTAAGTCACTGTCTTGGCGGTCGTCAATTAGTGTGCGAGTTTATATATCTCATATAGCATAAACCAAAATACATTTACATATAATCATCTATACTAATATTATAAAACCGAAGAGTTTATTTGTTTGATTCTTCGATCGACAATTACTAGATAGAAGGTCACGTACAAAATCGATGCTAAAAATTATCTGCGTAAATATATACTTATGTGAAGCTATTTGTTTACTAAGAAAAGGAGAAAAAAAGTTTTAAAACAGTTTTAAGTTCAACCTAATTACAACCATAACACCTAGTAATAAAGTCACAAATGTTCAAAATATTATCTTACGATCATCACGATTATATCAAAATATACTTACGATAAAACGAGCAAAGCAATAAATTATTTCCCTCATAAATGAAAAGACAACATAAACAACATTTAGTGTGAATTCAACCTTAACACGTAATGAATAAAGTACGTTTTCCCGTTATTGTGCGTGTTTGTGAGGGGCGAGGCCAAACATTTGTATCACAGGTTTAAAATCGGTAATTTTGTTCAAAATTTGATATTATTTGTTAGTTTAAAGCTTAAAATATAACTTATTCAACATATATTTAGCGAAAGTAAGATACTCCGGCCGTTAAATTGCTTTTTCGGGTATTATTTTTGCATCTTTTGAATACACTGCGGCATGTGAAACGGGCTTACATTGGCTATGTTTCAAATCAAACTAAACAAAATAAGGGCACACATTTCAAGTGAGCTCTTATTTACCGAGACGTATTTTACGCGCCGACCCGTTATCTAGTTATTCTTGATCGAAGCAGGCATGTGTATTCTGGTCCAATGTGGTACAATTTTATGTTACACAATACGTATAATCAGCCAGTCAGTCAGGAAAACCAATAAACACTCTGAAGGCACTGTGACTATTTATCCGGGCAAAGTTTCGCCTTACAACAACTTCCACATAGGAGTGCGTGCAGAACAGCGACATCTTGCCCTTTATATGCCGAACTCCCACCAATGTAGTCTCACACCGGGGTGAATAATGAACAGCCGATAACTTCAAACAATAGCGTTCGAGGTCATTAGTAACACCCCCGATAAAGTCAATAGCGCGGTATCGCAGGTCAATAGTGGTTCCCCGGGTGGCGTTGTAGTCTCGCTTCTCGCGTGTGTCATAGCGGTACCGGACGTAGTCATTAACATTTAATAATAGTTTTTTCATTCCAAAGATGTGTGTTATCCATTCTGCAATAACTCACCACTATCTAGCGCTTGACAATGTTTATTAGTTTTAATATGTATACCATATTTACCATCAGATACAAAATGAATATCTCAAATTCAGAGATAAACGCGTTCGCACAAACAAAAAACAAACAGACTCTTAAGCTTTAAAATATTACTAGCAACCGCCTGCGATTTCACCTGTGTTAAATTAAAATATAAAACTAAATCAGAATAAGATTGACTTAACATCATATAATGGAGAGTTATTATATAGAAACAACCCTAAATTTGCGAACTTATATTATATTCAATGGAATGGTATTCGAATTCATCACTCTTAGACGTACCAACAGTCATTTATATATTATGTAGATTACTGTAGTAACCCGCGGCTTGCTTCTTTATATTTATTTAGCTTTCTCGTATACAAGTTTTATAGGGTTCCTACAAAGTATAAGGAAAAAACTATTTTTTTTAAATTTGATCGACCCTTAGCCATTTTTAATGCTCAACGTAGCGGGTGGGTATCAATTAGTACTAATCCCTGGTCTTGCTAGTGTCTATGGACGGTGGTGATCACTTAATATCAGGTGACCCACATGTTCGTTTGCCGCATTTTGACATAAAAAAAAATAGGAAAAGACAAGAAATTCCATATTATACCTTACTTTACAGATATAAAAATTTCAAACATATTTATTCTTGAAGTCCAGTACAACGCACGTCTGACACACATGTTTAGAGTGAACAACATATTTCAACAAAATTTCATGCGGACAAAGTCTTACTTCTTATAAGATTAGCTATCTGCCAGTGAAAGTCCCGTGAAAATCAGTCAAACTGTTTTGGAGATAACACTGTGGGCGAAGGTACTGGCAACAGCTAGTCTATATAAAAATAGATTAAATTACTTTTTATGTTGTCGGCTATTTGTCGGTGAAAGTCCCGTAAAAATCGATCGAGTCGTTTTGGAGATAGCTCTGCGGGCGAAGCCACGGTTAATAGCTAGTCTATATAAAAATAGATTAAATTACTTTTTATGTTGTCGGCTATCTGCCGGTGAAAGTCCTGTAAAAATAGGTCGAACTGTTTTGCAGATAATACTGTAGGCAGAGCCACGGTTAACAGCTAGTCTAATTTAATTAAGTAAGTAAGTAATTTTTTCTATCTCCCAGTGAAATTTTTGTCAAAATCGGTCCAGCCGTTTCGGAGATTACCCGGAACAAACAGACAGACAGACCGACAAAAATTTTCCCCAATACCCAATCAGTAAAAAATATTATTTAGTCATTACATACAGACACTTCATTTTTATTATATGTATAGATATAGACTAGCTGTCCCCGCGACAGATACAACCTAATGTAAAAAAACAATGACTAATAAAATCATATAAATATATCAAGTCCATTTACTTATCTAATTTTCTCTCGTACTTAAGTTGCGTCGTAATTAAAATTACAATAACTTTCGATAGACAGAACCGATTTTATTGAAAGTAAGGCTAAATGTTACACAAGCATATGCTTCATGATTATCTCGGTGAGGTTTTATCGTGAACGTAGTACTTTAGCAGTGATGCGTGATCAAACAGACAGAAGATCGACAGACAGACAAAAAAATTAAATGTATTTTATAACTTATTCCTAGACACCTAGAGATTATAAAGCATATCCTCGAGTACCACAGCCAGTATATACATAAATACAAACTGGTTATATAAATTAGATAACATTTAGGTATTTATAATAATTTAATTTACGTGTATGTTGTATTATTTTTGTCAACTCTAAACTAGACTGAATACGTAATTCATTGTACGAATATAGAGAACTTGGCACTAAAAACCGTCGCAGTGCATTTAGTTACTGTCTGACTGCACAAAGGGCTTATAAGTTAGTACAGTTAGCGCCAAAATTCTCCCAGTCCTATGCCAACCGTTGCGCGAGTTCGCCGTTCACAAGGCGCCTTGTTTAACCTCATATATCGAACTTTCCGCATCTTCACCAGGACTTGATGCAGTGTCCTTATGAGGGAAAATAAAATCGTGGATATTTATCGTTATTTCACACATTGCGATTGTTGTTATCTGGATAAAAATTGTTATAGAATATAATAAAAAAGGTGAGTGTTTTTTCTTATTTTATATTTAGTTAAATTTTCATTTAAGGCTTTATTTTGTAAGAAATATTGGTGTATATCGATTCGGAAGGGTTGGAACTCACCGCAATGGTTGCGGGAAGAATTGGCGCATTGCCAAATAATGTTATGAATATTGCAGAAGACAGTTTGGCAGTAAACACGTTATACATTACTTCGGTGGCACCCCGTTTCTATAACTTGTTAATAATGATAGATGTACCATAAATGAATATGGTAAGGAAATATCTAGAATACTTTGTTTTTCTGATGACCGTGGACCGCATCTTTTTTCTGATATTTTCTTCTTTTTTTTATTGTAGGTCAGCAAAGTTACTGCTTTTTGCCTGATGGTGAGCACAGTACAATCCAAAAACAATGGCGACTACCGAAAGATGCGCTATCCCTATCCCATGTTATAGGAAGGAGGGAACACACTGGAAGGGAGATTGTTCCACAGCTTCACGGTACGGGAAAGATAAGAAGATTTAAGATTTTCTTATTAAAAATCGTTTTAAGTGTACTGCAACTGAGTGTACTACAATGAGCAAGACTTACCATTATATGACCACATATTATAAAACACAGTCCTGTGCCACATCTGTCTATCTTTTCGCGATAAGCGCAAAAACTACTGAACGGATTTTCATACGGTATTCACCAGTAGATAAAGTAATTCACCGAGAAGGTTTAGGTGAATGGTATGTCAGTTTTTTTTTTATTATGAGGGCGGGACAACGTTAATACCGCTAGTTATTATTTTTATTATGAGTATTATACATTAGATATTGGATTTTTAATTGAGATTACAGCATTTATGGCAGCTTCTATTTTTTTATGGCCATTTTATACTTGTAATTCCACTCTATAATACTTTATAAATACTTTTTATTCTCCTGTGTAACTAATTATTAGGTACATATTGCCTATGATACATTTTAATAATAGGAATAAATAGATTTGTAAGTTCCACTTGCATTAAATAAATAATTTCTATTAGGGTGTTTTGTAGACTAGAACTTTTGAGCATTAAGTACATGATTTATTTTGTATCTAAACTAGTGAACCCCCGGCTTCGTTTGGCCACAGTGTACTAATACATTAAGATGTAACTGTACTATGTACTATGTAAGACATAGTACATGCATCTCAAGTGTCTTAATCAGCTATACTCAACACGCGGCTCGCCGGATCTTTGCGGTTGGCCCACCCTATCATATTTTATTTTCAATTATTTTAAATTTCGTACCCATCAGAAAAACTATGAGCACTCTGAGTAAATTAAATAGATCCCAGATATCCCTTCCTTATGATATAATGGTTATACCAAGCTTGATTTATTGGACAACCATTATTCACTACATTAATACGTTGTTAATTTGAAATTATGTTTTTTTATTTAATACCAAAATATTTGTAGTTTGCAGCCCGCGACACCATGAGTGAAACGTGCTTGTGGTCCATTTTGTAAAGGACCGACATGATCTAAATACTAGAAACTGTAACAAACTGGTCGTCCCATGTTTGAGATTTAGCAAAACCAGTAATAGTTTCTTAGGTAATAGTGTTAGGTTTTTCAATAAAGTCCCAATACATATTACCGATTTGCTGGACTGTAAATTTAAGCGCCATGTCAAGCGGATTTTAGTGTCGAAAACGATCGCTTTATTTTCAGTATGAAAATTTCACTTATGAGACGGCTGATTTTTGTTATTTATGTCTATTCCAAACATTAATTTAGCAACAATCATGTTATCAAAACAAATTTTTTAGCCCACGCGAGTAAAGTCACGCACCGAAGGCTAGTATTAGATAAATACGTACTTAAAGTTATAAGAGAATACATGTACGGGATGTTTGTATTTCTATCAAGATAATATGAATATACCTACACGTTATCCATTGATTTAAGCAGAATTACAAAACATTTCTTACATAGCGTAAAACGAAATCGCTTCCGCTGTCTATTCCCGAAGATCTTTTAAACTATTCAACGGATTTTAATACAATTTTCAGAAATAGATAGATTTATTCAAGAGGAAGGTTTATATGTATAATACATACATATTACAGTACAGAAAACCCGAAAAATTCAATGATTTGTAATGTGATGTCGCAACAAATATATTTTTGTACACTTCAATCGCAAACGAGATCAATTCAATTAATGTACTACGGAATTGTATATCTTAAAGAGATCGATAAAAAAGTCCGTAATGGCATATATTTTCTCTAAAGGATAAGCGGCGGGTAACCATTTTTATCTTTTTATAAAAATAGTTATATGTTATTTACCAAACTATTTTATACAATACAGTATCATTCCTTATCCAATTAAATACATTACATACGTTGTACATGTCACGTAAATTAAAACTTAACAGTATTTCATTAAAGTGGATGTCTACGTTGCCCCCGTGCGAAGCTGGGACGGGTCCCCAGTTATATATAAAACGGTTATTTGGTTTGAATTTTGTTGTGGTAAACTCAAAATTCAATTATGCATACAATTTTATATGCATCTAAGTACATTCATCGCCAAACTTTTTGACCACTCAGAACATAACTGCGTAGACCACAAATTTAGAATGAATACGTATTACATTATTTGTATAACATTAAAACAACTTAAGAATGAATAAATGCTAATTGTAGATTCTTATCACAGTATTTGGGCTTTATTTTGTATAAAACTGTTGAGAATATTATGCGCAAACCCGTAGGTAGTAACGGATATATATTTGTTTTTTACCTCATAGGAGGCAAACGAACAGGTGGGACACCTGATGTTAAGTGATCATAGACATTCATAGACACAAACAATACCAGGGGAGTCGCAAGTGTGTTGCCACCCTTTGGGGGGAGTTGAGGTAGAGGAGAGGGGAGGGGAGTGGGCCTCCGGCGCTCTCACTGACCGAACGAAACGCAACAATGCAAGCACTGTTACTTTACGTAGGTTTTCTGTGAGAGGGTGGTATTACCCCGGGCGGGCTGGGTTTTTCATTCATGCTGTAACCAGTAATAGTTTCAACGTGGCTCTACCAGCTATAGCCTATGCTATATTCAAAGCAGTCCAAAAGACTAGCAAGGACTGTCAAGAAGGCACGTAATTTTTTTTATCTGCTTTTTTAAGTACATTTTTGGCAACCAATCTTCATTATTACTGCCATTGTCAAGTAGATAACGATATTAAAGGTTTCTTGCGATAATTTCAATGAACTAATAAGATGGTAGCCGTCTTGTTAGAACTTTCCAGAGATTGTTTGTGGCTAGTCGGAATACACGTTCCGAGGTATTATTTCCCATCCATTTCACTTGTTCACAAAAACCGAACTATATTACGTAAAACACCACCAATATTACAAAATATATAATACATCAAGAATTATTGAGATTTTCAAGTTTTCAAATCTTTTCAGACTCTAGCCCACGCATTTTAAATCTATCATAACTTTTTATAGAGCTGAGCAAATAAATTTAAAACATGGGTAAAAATGGGCAATTGATGCGCATACTCTTAACAAATTTTCAAATTCTTAATCGAAAAATGGGGCGTCAACTATCCGGAGTTAGAATGTATCGATAGATATTATTATAACGTGTTATAATCTTCTTTATTCTATATATCTATAGATATAATAAGAATGTAAAACGCCCGAGACAGTACCTTTTATATTTTCCTGAAAAAAAAAATTGCAAATGTTGCAAGAATAAGTAATAAAATACATTTCAATCATTTTTAGAAGTTTATAAATGTCTGTCTGTCTTTTTGTATGAACACGCATCACTGCTAAAATTCTGGGTTCGCAACCAAACCTCAACAAAAAAATCATCACCATATCTTGGAGAGCGTCATTAAAATCGGTCCACTCTATCAAATACTATTGTAATTTTAATGATGGTTCGAGTTAAGTACGAGAGAAAAGTATATAATATATTCAGATGATTTTATTAGTCGCTAAGTTAGTTTAATTAAATAATTAATTATTTAAATTATTAATTAATTATTTTATTAGTTAGCCTACCAAAGCTAAAGCCTACAGAAAAATTGTAAGGCTAAGGATCCCATCAGACTTCGTAACTATATAATAATAATCATAAATACAGTGGTACAACAAAATAATCTCAAGGAGGGTTGATGGCAGGCAGGCGGCCGATCGTAAAAATTAAGCCAAATCATATACCACAACATGACAAACATGTTGTACCGACCATACTTATGTGGGATAAGGGTAAGAGGAAGAAGAAGATTTTATTACTTTACATTAAGTTCCACGCGGACGAAGTCGCCGGCACAGCTAGTCTATACTAATATTATAAAACTGGAGAGTTTGTTTGGTTGAAAGCTCTAATCTTAGAAACTGATCCGTTTTAAAAATCTTTCAGTGCTAACACTCTAACAAAAATATTCTTATTGTTCGATACTAGTATTCAGTTTTGCATGAGCGATCCATCACCACAAATTTATGTAATGTATTCACCGTATTGATACTGACGTTGATTTATTTATAATAATACAACAATGAACAATAAATTCACTGTATATGATTATTATATATTACAATAAAAATATTATCATGCAAATAATCATAAAACTCTGAAACAATAGAACTTAGTAAACATAAAATTTTATACCTTAAATCATTTGACGGGAAACGGTTGGCTTACCACTGAGAAAATAGACAATGCAAAATTATGTTTAATAGATAGTTCGAAATTGGACCACAGAACCGTGGCTACAGAACTCCTTTCAAAGTTTGCACTTAATGCGTTCTTCTGTAAAAAGTCCAACAACACGCAAGTGATATACGTGCCGTTCTTAGTCAGTGCTAGTGTAATAATCTATTATTGACTATTCGTAGGCCTTAATTCCTACCTGAGGCCGCCTAAAAAGGGTCACCGTCGCTCTGCAAGAATTTCTGCACAAACCCGTGTGGTTGAGGCGCATGGTGCCGATGCGCCTCCCACGATCGTCGGAGAGGGCAACTCTCGCCCCCCGCTGACGGGTCTACGATTCTGATCCCTCGACGACGACGTGGCCCCTGATGAGGGGATGCCGGGGAGTAGACACAATGCCAATTCGGCAGCTCCTACTCCCCGGCCTATAGGTGATTGAAGGCACCATGGGGTTTTAGTCCGTGCAAGTCGACATACATACCCCCACACTCAGCTGCCCGGAATTCACGTACACTTACTAATTAAAGTTGGTAGCACTATCGGCTGACGGTGAAGGAAAACATTGTGAGGAACCCTGAACCTGAAAAATGTTCTTGTAGTACTACTATATGTGGGAAAACAGTACTGTGGATTTCTCAGTGTTTGAAATCACCAATACGTCATGGGCTGGTGTGGTGTTTATTCCTTGCTTGCACGCTCGGCTTAGGCGGAACGTGACAATGAATCATGCTTTTTCGTACGTGCAGCCGGCGTTCATCGATTAATAAGCCGTTATCACATCAAAAATCGAAATAATAGACATATCTTCTTCAAAATCTATACATATAATAACAATGTAAATCTAACGTGTCTTAGATTTTCTTACATTTTTTTTTAGAATCTTCATTAAAAAAAACTGTAGGAATAAGTAATAAAATATATTTCAATCATTTTAGAAATGTCTGTTCGGTTCGGCTACTCTGGCACTCTCCCTAATAGCCCGGTGAAGTTGTAAAGGAACTTCAGGTGCAGTCAGTTAAAAAAAAAAAATTGTGGAGAAAAGCAACCCTTCTGAAATATATTTTTCTCTTGGTACGATTCAGACGACTTGTTTTCTTTGGCGTCGAGGTGTCGACGTACTTCCCAAGTTTTACGACCGAATCGTGTTTAATAAGCGTTAATTATTACAAATAATCAATTCTCTAACTACGTGACTTATATTTTTTTACTTAATTGCCTGCTACTTTGTATATTTTATTATATTAAAACAGGCTATTTACCGATGAAAGGGTTTTATGATCGAATCAGTAGTTTTAGAGATTACTTCCTTGTAACTATAAGGTACAACCACGCGTTAGGTTATTACCACGAAAGAACATCGTATTTCCATCCACTTCACTTATGCACAATAATCAATATAAATATAATCAATAATGTTACAAAATATAGAATGAAATATCACAAAATAAAGAATCATTACATATAATAAAACAAAGTCCTCTACCTCGTCTGACTGTTCGCGATAAACTCAGTAACGACTGAACGGATTTTCATGAGGTTTTCACTAGTAGATAACGTAATTCATCAGGAAGGTTTAGGTATATAATTGGTGAACGTTTTTTTTATTATCAGAGCAGGACAACGTCCGCCGGGCCTGCTAATTTTTAATGAAATCTAATAGATAAAACTGACTACTGTATTGACCTTGAAGAAATAGATAAATGTGCAAAAAACATCTGTCTGTCTGTTCGCCTTAAGCTCAAAAACTACTAAACGGACTTCCACACGGTTTCCATTAATTGATAGAGTGATTCGCGAGGAAGGTTTATGTATATACTTTGTCAATGTTTTTAGTAAATTAGTTGAAATGTAACGCTAAATACTGAAATTGTGTTGTTGAAAAAGTCAACCCGCCTGGGAGCTTTCGTCGAAACGCTACCCAATCTCTTTGAGGTAGAACAAAATAATTGAGATAATAAACGACGCCAACGAATTCGCGGGAATCAGCTAGTTATATCAATATAATTTCATTTACATTTCATTTATAGTAATTTTATAGTATCAACCTTGAAGTGATAACAAAATTACTAAGATTTATAGTGATAACATCAGTTAAGTAATAAAATTTACTTAGATTTCTGAGTTAACACAGCAAGAAACGCACGCGAGGCTCTCGTTTTCACGCCACACTTGTCAGAAAATTGAAGCAATTTATTTATTTTTACTTAATTATTTAATCTTTATTGTACCATTATTCAAATTGCGAAGGTTCGAAAACTATTAATATGGAAATGCCACCGATGCTAGGCTAACAATCTTGAAACAAATAATATGTTAACGCTACCGATGCTAGGTTAACAACACTGTCGAATCGTTTATATTCATCTACATATCGTTTCGTGTTATACAAAAACAATGTGGGAACGGAGGAATCGGGTGTCAAACGTTTCCACTTAAATTGCTTTTTTTTTCGCGGCATGACTACGCTAGTGGCCTAGCAAGGCCTTAACAGCTTCACCGGAATACTAAGGCGAGCGCTTAAGGCACTCAACCGACTTTTTTTTCGGCAACTAGATCAAGGGTGCACGACACACCTCGGCTTGGGTTGTTACTTAGTTCATGCAATTCACGACTTACCTGAGCTAAGCTACATATTCATACTTATATGAGTTATTGAAACATATATATGTACCAAGCATATACACCTCAATAACTCTTACATGTATTTCTTGTCGAATAATTATTGAAATTGCTGACTTGATGCCTTGTATAGTCACCGCACCGTAGGACTGAGACCCTGGACTTCATATCCACTCTTTGTCAGCAATTATGTGTTGCGATGGTGTAACTTACATATACACTATAAGACATTTTAAATTGTGGTTAGTGCACCGGGCGGCCTTATTGCTAATAACAGTCTCTTCCAGGCAACCTTTGAATGGATTTGTTCCTTGAAGTATAATCGTGGGTATAATAAATACGACTTAATTACCAGCATATAAACTGTAACATATACTATATAAAACATATTATAAAATAAAAATAATATATTATAGACTACATAATCTTAACAACACATAAATATTAAGCAAACCAACATATAGTAATACATATAGACACATAAATGTAATGTTAAATCAATCAATAGTAATTATTAACTAAGTTTTCAAAAATGCCCATTGTTTCCGCCCATCTCATAGAAACATGTAGTAAAATAATAATAAAATATTTATATTATATATATTAATATATATTGATAATATAACAAAGTTCCCTTCTAATTATATAATAGATTATACATTGATCTCCACACTAGGCTCGAGGCCTGTCTTGTGGATTTCTACTTCAGGACGATTTGTCTATCCGATTAACAGTGTTTTAACCGCGCTCGTATGTGTTCGTGTGTTTGTGCGATTGTGTATGGTTATGTGAATATCTGTTTATGTCATATCATCCCTTTTACGAGCTCTTCAGTGTTATTATAAGTTAAAGTTTGAAGCCATGAAGGTAGTGTATTCCATGATTGGGTAACTTGAAATGCGAAGAACTTTGCACAAAAATTATTGATATACTAACTGACCCGGCCACGCGTTGTTCTGGTTCAGTTACGACTTGTTGAATTCTAAATTGAAACATGGCGCCATCTATAACATTCGGTCCTACAGTTTTCTGTAAACAAACTAATTTCAAGCGCCATCTGTGCGAGACTGACGAAACTTACAATTAATAACAATGAACAACATTGACAATCATTTAATTTGTAATTAAAAAATATTGAGGCTATTAACCGAAATATAAAATATCCTGTCAAGTTAGACTAAATTATACATAAATGCCAACCTTCATGAAGATCGGTTGAGTAGTTTCGGAGTTCATCGTGGATATATATGATGATACTGGATTTTAATATTTAACTTATATTATATCACGCAGCGGAAGCTCTCAAGAGGAAAAAAGACCGTGATTATGAAATATTCTTCATTGGTGCCCCGCTCCTATTGATATATATGATGATATATAACCTATAACATTACTCGATAAATAAGCTATATAACACTGAAAGAATATTTCAAATCTGACTTATAGTTCCTGAGATTACCCCCTACAACGTCACAAACTCACAAATTCACAAATTCACAAACTTTACCTCTTTATAATATTAGTATAGATAAAGATCAAAATTGTCCAAGATTCTCATTTATTTATGTTTGATAAAAAATATCACAGATTTAAAATTACGGGCACCAGAACGAAGTTATTTGTATTAATAACTTTCATAAGTAACTTTTGTACATAATATATTGCTATTATATTATGTAGCACCAAAAGTTGTCCAAAATTGTTTAGGGAAGTATAACCTCACATTACACATTTAACATTGCACCCATACAAAGCAGGTGCGTGACGCTATATGATGATTTATTATTAAAACCAATTATAATAATATTAGTGGTATGTAACGTAGGTCAAGGAAGAATATTCGCTAGAAATCTATACTCAGGTCACCTAGAAACTACAATGGCTAAGGGTCGCCGGCACGACGCCTCTCTGACGCCACCGTGACATCATAATCGTGGAAGGAAAAAAAAGCACAATCTTAGTCTTCATAAATATTTTTTTATTAACATCATAATAGCATGTTTATGAGGACGAATGATCTTTGTTACTCCTTCAGAATAACATAGACTATAATTAATAAGGATATTAGCTGACCCGTGCAACTTCGTCTACGCCAAATCGGTAATTACCTGTTCCGATTTTATTTCCAAACGCAAAAAATCTTTAAAAAAATGTATGTACACGCGTTAAAAGTTATACTTCTTTGGCGTAACAAGATAAAAATCTTTTCAAAAATTTTACCTTATTCTATTTACGTTTGTAGAAAAAACGACACTAACAATAGAAAAAAGGGTATTTAATACATTGAAAGTTTTAATACAACAAACAACAAATACAAAGAAACACAATGTTGACTATAGCTAGTTAGCCTGAAGTTTCAGGGTGTCGGTTTTTCGTGATGGTGTGCGCGCATCGTAAAAATTTACTCATCATTTTTCCCTAACGCGCCAAAAGAAGTATAACTTCAAAAACCTTAGAACCATATTTTAGGGTATGAGCTATATAACACTGAAAGAATTATTCAAAACGGACCAGTAGTTCATGAGATTACCCCTTACAACGCCACAACGTCACCAACTCACAACGTCACTAACTTTACCTCTTTATAATATTAGTATAGATTTACTACGACAGCCCACGTTTTGGCGATTTCAAACGCTGATAACTCCACAGTTCAATACTTTTCCACATAAAGTAGTACTACAAGAACATATCTCAGGTTCAGGTTTCCTCACGACGCTTTCCTTCACCATCAGCCGATAATGTTACCAATTTAAATTAGTAATTGTATGCGAATTCCGAAAGAATTGAAATCTGGAAGCCTGCGGACATCGAAATGATATTCCGCCGGTCAAAACACTAGACCACCACGTCTTCTTTTGTTAATATTGATTTGCGAATGTGAATATGTTTATTTGCTTGTCACGCTTTCACGTCTTAACTATTAAACCGAATTTTTTTATACAAGTTTTCAGGAGTGTAGAAACGGCATATAAATCCAGAAAAAAATGTACTGTTCCCCATTGAGTTTATGCTCACAAAATGTACACAAATTTCCTATCTGTCACGCTTCATTTTATAATAAATCATTTGTGTTGGAACTCACTTCCATCAGATATTAGGCAAGCAAGATCTGTGACAATATTTCAAAAAAAAGTGCGTGTGTACAAAGTGCACATGTCAGAAGTGAAACTTCTTTGGCGAACTAATTTATAAGTCTTGTTTATATTCATACAAATCTAAAACTTTTGGAAAAAAAGAAAAATAATAATAATAAAAAAAGTAGAAAAAAAAAAAATTGATGAAAACTCTGCGTTTACTGCAAATGACGTCACTTCCGTTGCATACCTGCGTGACGTTACATCTGTAAAAATTTGACCCTCATGCGCCTAAAGAAGTTTCACTTCAAAAATATCATCAATATTACCTCTCCCTGTCCTGATATAAACTGTTTTTACTGTAATACCGAAACCAAGATAGAATATTGTGTTTCCAAGAAAATGAAAGTAGAAACCTTATTTTATCTTTCACAAGCAGTTTTAGAATGAAGCGTGTGTACATTGTGTTTTTAATTCATTTGAGTAATAATAGGTATAATTTAGAAGGTGGTAGAGCTACGCTGTAGCTAGTAATAGTTTCAGCATGAATGGGTCGGCCCAACCGGGGTAGTACCACCCTCTCACAGAACACCGATGTAAAGTAACAGTGCTTGCATTGTTGCGTTTCGTTCGGTCAGTGAGAGCGCCGGAGGCCCAGCTCATTTCCTCCTTCCCCTCCCCCATACACAGGCTGGCAACGAACTTGCGACTCCCCTGGTGTTGCTAGTGGTTATGGACGGTGGTGATCACTTAACATCAAGTGACCCACACGTTCGTTGGCCGCCGTTTGACATAAAAAAAGTGTTATTATTACTTTCTCTGTAGTCTCTATATTTTTGTGTGTATTTTTGATGTGAGACATCTATAGGCGCTGGTAAACCTGATTTAGGCTTGGTGCGTAGTGGCGACGCAAAACACGAACTATGCACTATTAACGAAATACTCAAAAACATTTGCAGCTATATCTGTATAAACATAAGATTCAAATTGTTTTGTCGGCCACTCGTTATAATAGTGTTACGTGGCACGCGACGAACTAGCGCCTTTTGATAAATGCCGACAAACACACGGCGCCTGCGCCTAGTAGAATTTTTGAATTCTGTATTTAATAAAAATTAATATTTATGTAATAAAATAAATAAACAGTCATTATTTTAGGGAAAAATTTGTAATGCTTTATCTTTTCATAACGCCAAAGCTGATTCCTGTCGTAATCTGTTCTTTTACGCATATAACTTTTACAAAACAATTTCGATATTTCACATCTGCCAGGCGTCCCGTGACGGCTCAATTTTTTTTATATCACCACCGTGTGATTTATTATGAAAATAAGATATCTGCCTTTAAGAGATCACTCTAAACCAGAGGTTCCCAAACTTTTTTTTCATAGACCACTTTCAAAATTTATCTGCAACTACATTTCTAGCATATTCCTAAAACTCGATAAAAAACTTGAAGATTAAGATCTAACTAGGGAAATTTGCAAATGTCAACACGTTGTACTGAATACGGAATATGCACGTTTTTACAAGTAACAGTCTCTAAGCTTCTTAAAATATTATCTGCCTACATTGATAGGTGAATTCAATTCAACATTTCAGTTCTTTCCTATAGAAAGCAGATAAATAATTCGTGGACCCATGCTTACGAATTGTGAACCTCCATTTATTTGGCACGCCAACGTAGACCCCGGTCGAATCTTCCGTGTATCCCTAGGATCCATCTGGACCACTTTGGGAACTTAGGCTCTAAACGACAAGGCAGCCTAACTGTACTCGTATATTGTAAATTGTTATGTAATTTTTTATTTTTAAGGTACACAAAGTATTTATTATCATTTTAAATCAAATTGACATTAACGAAGCCAATGATCTTCAATCGATTTAATTATCTAATACAGCTCAAGGGACCGAGCATTTTTTTCGTTATACGGAGGGGAGAGAACAAATTTAACCAATTACAATGATTTCTACTTTTATTACTATCAATATGTAGGTAAATTATTCAAAATACATAGATTCTGTTAACTTTGCCTGACGTTTTCTGCTATGCCAATATTTGGTTTTATATTTTATTTTATAAATATTTTGTGCATGTCCTGGGATGTGGTTGAATCATCTTCATCAAGTGTTTGTTGAACAGTTGGTGATGATTCAGAACCGTTCACTTCATTTTGTTCTTCTTTACTTTTTGACACTGAATCAATAATGTCTTCATCTGTAAGTTAAGCGGTTGTGGCCAGGTCGTGATCTATATTTTCGTGATCATTTGATTGTGTCTTGAATTGTTTAATCCAATCACTCTATGGTAGATCGTCCTCACTACTAAACAACTCTGTTGCTACTGTCTGACTGTTACACAGTCCCGCGTGACGAAAAGAACGCTGTATAGTCGCTGCCGTTACCTCTTTCCAGGCTTTTGATATGAAATTCGCTGCTTGTAGCTAATTATAAAAACAATTACACTGTTAAATATGTTGGTGATGTCTAAATATGAAAACATGTCTTCGTAATAGACAATAGCTATTGCGTGAGTGAATTAATGTATGGGTTTTGTGGTAAACCAACAAAATTGAACTAATTTCTACGTCATAGAAAGTTTTTCGTTATAAGGAACGACATTATAAAGACCTTACACTGTAATGATGAAATAAATTATATAATATATCCAAGAGAGATCAGAATGCATTTATACTCGCATGTAGTGTAATTTACATGTGACGCGAATTTTACTTATTATCGTCAATTGAACTATAAATAATGGACAGTAGCGAGTCCAGTTGGCGAATCACACTATACTATTTTAACCACAGCATTCATGTCTGGCCCTTGATCTAAATCTAATCGGCGTATTGTATCGCGTGCGTCTGCGACGATACATTCTCTATTGCTACTCTCATACCTGCGTGGCGAAGCTTCGACTAGATGCGCTAAAAATAACCTCAAAATTAATTCCGATAAAGGCGCAGAACAACTTTCCCACACCTTTGTCATGCCGATATTCGAAATCAGGTCTTCCAAGCTTCAAACGTTATTAGCTTAAACCCTTATGGTTTTTGGAGATGCGTCTGACTTGGCTGCATGGTCACAGATACCTTTGCCTTTTCCTTAGGATGGAAAGAACAAAAACAAAAAAAAGGATTTTCCAAGATTTTTATTTTATTTTACTTAATTTTGGACATGCAGTCTTCAGATTATTACTGCCATTGTTGATTAGGTAATAATATTACAAATGCCTTCCGATAATTTCATGTTCTAACTCGATGATGGCTCTCTCGTTAGAACTTTCGGTGCCTACGTATTAAGAGCACCGACCTCGCGTTATCTTTTTTCGCAAGTCTAACCAAACCTAACCAAACTGAGACGAAACTTTTTTCTTTCAACTTAATAATCATCAAATTGGTAATATAGAAAATGGTACTTACGAATTTACGGCAACGCAGTGCTACATTTTTTTTTATATTATAGGATGCAAACGAACAGACGTGTCACCTGATGCTATGTGATCACCGCCGTCCATAGACACTAGCAACACCAGGGGATTCACAAGTGCGTTGCCAGCCTGTGTTTGGGAGAGAGGGGAAGGGGGAAAGAGAGGGGAGGTGAGCCTCCTGCACTCTCACTGTCCGAACGAAACGCAACAATGCAAGCACTGTTATTTTACGTCGGTTTTCTGTGAGTGGGTGGTACTACCCCGGGCGAGCCGACCCATTCATGCTGAAACCAGTTATAGCTTCAGCGTAGCTCTACCGCCGTTATATAAAACGTTAAATTCATAAAACTAACCTAACCTAACCGAACCAAGATGGGTAAATTAAGAAAAAAAAATTCGGTAAGATTAGGTTAGACTTGCGAAACAAAGACAGCGTTCGGCGAGTGCACTGCGTTTTATATATTAGCAACCTGATGATTTTTAAGTTAAAACAAAGGTTTAATCTCGGCTTTGTTATGTTAGTAAGCACCGAACTTTCTATAGAGTTTATGTCGCATCTCTGAATTCATGCTCCGTGGTATTTATTTCCATCCATTATACTTGTGCACAATTCTTTATATATAAATTTCTTCTGTACGTGTGTATATCACAGAACTCCTCCTAAACGACTGGACCGATTTTGACGAAATGTTGTGTGCGTGTTTCAGTGGATCCGAGAATGGTTTAGATTCACAATTGGACCCGGCAGGTGGCGCTGCGGTTGAATTTTCAATTTATTTTTTATTTTCACACAAAACATTACCAATTACAAGATATACAGTCAAATAACACAGGATTATGAATAAAATATAAAATTCACTACATGACAGAATAAGATCCCATCGAAAACTCTCGTCCAGGGGTTCATCCAACCTATCACTATGATAAATGATATATCTGTATATGACATACTAGCCTATGCCCGCGACTTCGTTCGCGTGGAATAGTTACTGTAGGCTAATAACACGCAGCGGATGCTCTTAAGAGGGAAAACACCCCGATTTTGAAATATTTTTCATTGGTGCTCCGCTTCTATTGGTCTTAGCGTAATGATATATAGTCTATAACCTTCCTCGATAAATGAGCTATATAGCACTGAAAGAATTTTTCAAATCGGACCCGTAGATCCTGAGATTACCCCCTACAACGTTACAAACTCACAAACTTTACCTCTTTATAATATTAGTATGGTTTTCTATGGCAAATATTGACATGAAATCAATATTAAAGTGAAAAACACTTTATCTCTGAAAGTAAATATATTTGACTAGTTATCCTTATGTCAACATTAATGATTTTGCCGAATGGTTTATTGATAAACGACTACTTATTACCTACAAGTGCTGAAGTAAATAAAGCCATGATGGCGGCATGAACAGTACGAGTATCTATTAGATATGTGTCCGTTGGTCGGATGTATTTATTAGAATTCGTGTACCCCTTCTTCAGTCGTTTATAACCAAGGTTTGGTTTAGGCCTATTCAAAATCAATCAAAATCAAAAATACTTCATTTAATTTAGGTCCTAAGAAGGTGCTTATGAACGTCAAAACTTCCACCGGTTCGGACAAACAACCCAATCATTGAGAAAAACCGGCAAGAATTACAATACATATGTATGATGTCGTTTTAGTGGATGCAAAGAGAGAGATGTCATTTCCATTCCATTTTTCACATATTGATCCACGGTATAATAGCCTTTTGACACCAAAACGCGCTTGACATGGTGCTTAAACTTACAGTCCGGTAAATCGGTAATATGCTTTTGTTGCAAAACCTAAAACTATTACCTAGAAAATATTACTGCTCTTACTGAGTCTGAAACCTGGGACGACCAGTTTTTCACAGTTTCTAGTAATTTATATTAAATTCCAGACCAGTCCTGATTCAAGCTTTCCTACCATATTCATTAGATCGTGAACCCATCTTCTTGGTGACCTGTCCACGTTTCTGTAACCAGTTATGGGTGTCCACTCCAGTACTGCCTTGTTCCATATTCCTAAGACAATGTTCACAGTTTCGGTTGAGCTACGAACGCGAACGTGTTAATGTCGGTAACCTGGATTCATCTCTGTAATCCAAATGCTGTCTTGAAGAGACACACCTAACATTTTACACTCCGTAGATCTTTGAATGACTTGCAAAATTGCACAAATAAACTTGATGAATTTTGACATAAGTTATATGCGTCTTAACTGTGGGTTCTATAGATTCTTCTAATCTTAATTATAATAATCACTACATATTATAACACCAAGTCCACCGCGGCGTCTGTTGTGTCTGTCTGTTCGCGATAAACACAAAACTGAACGGATTACCATGCAGTTTTCATTTATATATAGAGTGGCTCACGAGGAAGTTTCGATATACAATTTATCAACGTTTTGTGTAAATTGGTTAAAATATGACGATAATTGTTGGAAGTGTCGGAAGAAGTAAAGCCAAGCTAGTCAGTTAGCAATGAATATAATCATATAAAAAGAGAGACCTTACTTTATGCACATTTTTAGAAGAATACCACCTCTTTGTAATTCATTTCAGTTCATAATTTCAGTCTATGACAAGAAAAAGATGTCAAGGAGATATAAGATTGACTTACATTTACTCTATTATTCTTGGTACCCAAATATCTATAAAATTTTCCAGTTTAATAGTTGTATGATGTGAAAGGTGCTGTTCGTTATAGAATATAGTAAATAATTGGATGATATGGTTAATTAATGTAAGTAGGTTCATATAAAACTAATAAATTATGCATTATATTATCAGCTGTGACATGCCCTACAAAGTAATTTTATGTAAAATATCTCGTCCCACATAAACTAATAGTCTGTAGTTTTCGCTGTTATTTTAATTTGTTTTCAAAAATATACTATATATATTATAAAAGGCACTAAATAGGAATATAACGTAGAAACAATTGTTTCTCATAAAACGTGTAACTTTGAATCGATTTTTATTAATTTTTTTACACTAGAAGTATAATAAATTCGCGATTTACAGACTATAAAAATACTTTTTGAAGACCTTATATAAGAGCAAATATTCAAAGAAGAAATTATATTCAAAAATCTATTTTTGTATAGTCTCAACCGTTTTTAATTTAATTGTATACACGTAAAATGATATATCAATCCGAATACAGATATTCTTAAAATACATTTAAATAAAGACTAAGTTTCAGAAATTCGGTATTTTAACTCTGCCCTCTCAATATATTCTTGAGAATTTGATGTACGTCCGGAAAAACTTAGATAATCTGAGTTTAGTAAAAAACCGACATAATGTAAATAACAGAAACCATAACAAACTGGTCACTCCATGTTTCAGGCTTACTAAGACCAGTAACAGTTTTTTAGGTAATAGTGTTAGATTTTATGACAAAGTCCCAAAACCCATCACCGATTTGCACGATAGTAGGTTCAAGTGTTATGTCAAGCGGGTCTTAATACATAAAGGTTATTACAGGGTGGATCAGTATGTGAACGATAGCAACGTCTGGAAGTGACGCCTCTGTCTGTGCAGCCACTAAAAATGAATGTAGCTTTATGTGTCTGTGAATTATGTTGTAATAATCAAAAATTAATATGTTATGTATTATGAAAGGATAAACCAGATCGAGTTTCTTGCCGGTTCTTCTCGATGACTGGGTTGTTTTCCGAACCGGTGGTAGCTTTGACGTTCATAAGTGACTTCTCAGGGCCTAAATTGAAAAAAGATTATTTTGATTTTGAATATTGTAAAAACAAAATATTAAAAAAATGTCGCAATTTATTTACTCTTAATTTCAATATAGTGTTTCTTCTCTTTAAAGTAAATTATCACTAATCCAAAGCAGATCGGCGTTTAAACCTTAGTTCAATTCCAACTCCCGCCATTTCTATGACCGAGTTGGTTTCAACTCCCGGCAACTCATAGATCGACCAATCAGAACGCGTGAATTGAACAGAATTCACAATGGCGCTTGGTGTGAAATAGGTGAATTAGTTGTCGTATTTTTTTATTGTTTTTGATGAAAAAGATAAGTAAATCGGAAAGAGTAGTTGATAAGACGAAATTGAAAGAGGTAGAATAAAATTCAACCACAATAAGGAATACCTAGATATAGATGTTAGGATATAGATGAGTTAAAATAATTTGTTTTGTATTAACGCCATAGGTTTGCTACTTACTATAAATTATTTACAGCAGGGATTCCCAAACTGGGTTACCTACGGGTACGTACGTACCCACGGGTTCCGTAGAATAGTCATCCGAGTTCCGTCAAATTTATATTTATACGAAAAACAAAACAGGTCAAGATTGGATGCTACCCCAGATATACGCACACAATTGTTGGACATAATACTATACATAAAACTATAAAACCAATTGTTCATGAAACAGTAAAATAATTTCATTCTTCACATTAAAACTTTAAGTTAAGAACAATTTTATTTCAATTATAATACACATTTCCTTAAAAAAATGTTTTTTATATAAATTTCATTTATTTATAGTCATTTGATATGGGGTTCCATAAAATAAAAGATATTTGGTTGGTGTTCCGTTATCTATAGGCTATGTTCACATGTCAAGCGTTTTACGCGCGTTGAGTACGTGCAAAAGTTTTTGTATAGTGTTCACATGGTGCTCGGTTGTCAGGCATTGATCGTGCATTGCCGCAGCCGCTTTCAGTTCAGCCGCTGGTTCAGTTTCATTTACATTTGTCCGTTATTCGCATTAAAAGCGCGCGCCTATGTGAACGGTAACATAGAAATCCAGCGCGCGTTGACGAGCGCTGACAACTGTCGAGCGTCAGCGCAGCGTTTAACGCGCACTTTATGAAAACGCGTGTAGCATGTGTACGGCCTGAATAAAATGTATGTAGTTGGAAACGCGGGTTATCAAAACGCGCGTCAAGCGTTTGTCATGTGAACACAGCCTTAAAGTTTAGGAACCCCTGATCTACAGCATGTGCAAACTGTGATCTAATATTTTTTGGTAAGAAAATTTATACGTCTGTTTTGAATGTAATGAAAGAGAACTGGTAGCCTTTAAGTGATTTGGTTTTTGTATAGGTTTATTTTCAATAATGATTTTATTAATGTAGATAATTATAGTGTAATTAATTTTATAAAAACACGCAATATTATTACTTTCCGTTTCTTATTAATACATTCGGAAATTACACGATAAAATTTACTGCTGTTTTTCGTTTTGTGGTGCAACGCTAAAACCTACCTACGAGTACATGAATATTATAAAGGGTTTGTTTGGTTGGTTGAACGCGCTAACCTCAGGAACTACTTACTGGTCCAAATTCTTTTCCGAATTCTTTTAGTGTTACATAACGCATTTATCGAGGAAAGCTATAGGCTATATCATATATCATCATTCTAAGACCAATATGAGCAGAGCAACAATGAAGAATGTTTCAAAATCGGGTTTTTTCCTAATGAGAACTTCCGTTGCGTTTTAGCGCTAGCCCAAAGTTACTATCCCACGCGGACGAAGTCGCGGGGAGAAGCTAATACAATATATAGCAACAAAAAAGAACTTCAAGGTGAAATTTGTATTGATTAATTGGCTGAAATATTTATTTTTATATCATAGAAGGCAAACGAACAGATGGACCCATCTGATGTTAAGTGATCACCACCGTCCATAGACACTTGCAACACCAAAGGAGTCGCAAGTACGTTGCCAGCCTGTGTTTGGGGAAAGGGGAAGGAGGTGTGGGCCTTCGGCGCTCTCACTGACCGAACGAAACGCAACAATGCAAGCACTGTTACTTCACGTTGGTGTTCTGTGAGAGGGTGGTACTACCCCGGGTTAGCCGGCCCATTCATGCTGAAACCAGTAGTAGCATCAGCGTGGCTCTACCACCTACCAATATTAAAGTATAACAGAAATGTCTTTATTATTGCAGAACGGTTGACCCGAGAATGAAACGAGATGAGTCGATAAGGAGCCTCAGCAAGTACTCCTCGGAGAGGAGGCACAGCGAGCAGCGGCCGGCGCTCGTCTCCGGCTGGAGGAACAACTCGATTACTATACAAACATTAGCGCAACACTCCGCTTACTTAGCTGAGAGAGCGCTCAACAAACAAGCGTAAGTGTCAGCACACCTTCAAACTAAACTATAGACGATCAATCTTTTTGGCCGTTCTTAATATAGTCGAAAAGCAGATCTTGCGTATAATATAATTTATTTACATAGTTTAACAGACACACAATTAAAAAAAATGTATTTGAAGTATAAAACAAAAAGAAAATATATATTAATAGCTGACCCGGCAACGCGTTGTTGTGGCTCAGTTATTGCAGTTAAGCTTTCCTTAGGGTCCCATATAATTATGCGACATAATTATCTCAAATACGGATACCGTGAATATCGAGTGGTATTTTTTATACTGATATAGGGAATTTAAACGCAAGATTTATTTAAATATGCTCACTACATTTACTTGTAAACAATATTACACGTCTGCTTCCTCTCTCCTGCGTATGTGCTCCACACCACTTGCACCGTACTATCTTAGTATCGTAGTAGCTTACAACTCTTAAGTTTTTGAAATGTAAATGTAAATGTCGTACTATTTAGATTAAAAAAAATGTTGCAGGTGTCTAGGAGTAAGTAATAAAATACATTTCAAAATTGTTTTTTTTATTTTTTTTATAGTAGCACGGCGAAATGACTGCACTGTGCCTGATGGTAAGCACAGTACAATCCAAAAACAATGGCGACCACCGAGTGACACACTATCCATCGCCGGTCGCCACTGTCATGCCGGTCTGCGAATAGCTGGATATGCACAGGCTGATCCCGAAACGCGACCCACAGAAACGAATCACTATGACGGGCTTTTTCGAATTTTTAGAAATGTCTGTCCGTCTGTTTGCTTGAACACGTATTACTGCTAAACTACTACCTCCATGATAAAATCTCGTTATGAAAATCATAAAGCATATCTTCGAGTAACATTTAATCATTGTTTCATTAAAATCGGTTCGGTATATCAAAAGTTATTGTAATTTTAATGACGACGCGATTCAAGTGTGACAGAGGAGTTAACAGTAATTAGACTCAATACATTCAGATGGACTTTATTACTGACTGTTCTGTACATCAAGTTCCATGCGGACGAAATCGTGGGCATAGCTAGTTTGAAGTAAAAAAAATAATTGTAGTAGTCGCGGGACGCCCGGCAAATGTAAAACATCGAAATTTGTTTGGACCGATAATATGCATAAAAGGCTAGTTTAGGACAGGAAAGAAATATGGCATAAACAAGGATAAAAATTTAAGAAAACCTTACAAAATAAATATTTATATTAATTACACGCAAAAATCGACAACAATATAGCGTGGCTACGCTAATTGTCGGTCTAGCTTACTGCTATAGATGTTTCACAATCATTGAAATCTTAGTTTTTGCATAATACGCGCACAACGACATATCTATATCATTTTATTTATAAAGATTATCTAGATGTATATAATACTTTATTTATATGCAATGTCGCCAAAAACGTCATACCAATCCATTCATTCGAGTACGAGACGCGTCGACTATTCTCTTATACGTCAATAGGCAAGATGCCAGAGTTCCTCTCCGACACGACATCTATTGTACAAAGGGGCGTTAAAGTATTATATATTCGGAGAATTTTAGTTATTTTTGACTCGCACCTCGTCCTTCTCAGCAAAAGTAACAAAGTGCTTGCACCTTCCCGCACCTATGCTTACGTACATAAGTGTTGATACAGTTTATACAAAATTTCTCGCCAGTTTTTTACGCCACGAGTAAGAAAAAAGTAAATACATTGAAGTCGTTATGGCCTAATGGTTTCAACGGTGGAATATCAATCCGATTTTCGCAGGTTTGAACCCCGGCAAGTACCAACGAATTTTTAGGAAGTTTACTAATTTAAATTGGTAACACTATGGGCTGACGGTGAAGGAAAATATCGTGAGGAAACCTGAACCTGAGAATTGTTTTTGTAGTACTACTGTATGTACCGTAATATAGAACTATGAGTTTCTCGTAGTTTGAAATCACCAATTCGCAATGGCATGGTGATTATACCTATACCTTCTTCCGGAAAGAGGGATGTATACGCAATAGATTTGTCCTTATGTTAACATCCCGTAGATATGTATATGTCGGGGCAGAGATAAACTGACGTCCATGTAGAAGTATGACGTCATCCATAGTGACGTCATGGTTATGATTTTATCGATCAGGAACCATCAGGAACAATCGAATAAAACATTAACCCATACAGAAACACAACAGTGAATATAGTTACGACGAATTATCCGTAGATGTAACAAGCCCAACTGTCTGAACGAGGATGGCTAGTATCTAGTCGTCGGTCGCCTTTTAAGGCATCGAGGTACATGAACAGCCGATACTTCATATCGTTTGAGGTCATTAGTAACTCCCCGATATAGTTAATAGTAGCTCCCCCGCCACTCTATCACCACCGTTCATAGACACTTGCAACATCAGGAGAGTTGCAAGTGTGTTGCCAGCCTGTGTTTGGTGGAAGGAGGAGAGGGGACGGGGGATGGGAGAAAGGGAAGTGGGCCTCCAGCGCTCTCACTGACCGAACGAAACGCAATAATGCAAGCACTGTTACTTTACGTCGGATTTTTTTGACTGGGTGGTGCTACCGCGGGCGAGCCGACCCATTCATGCTGAAATCAGTAATAGCTTCAGCGTGGCTCTACCACCTACAAAACTACGTAGCTTTTTTCGTCGAATAAACTGGTATATTATTTTCCTTTATAGGGAAGAAGAGAGGCTGCAAGAGCAACCCGTCTCGTGGTTTAAATTAGTGAGTATTTATCTACATTCTTAAACTTGTAGTTCTGTTTGTTCTCACCTATATCTCAAGTTGGGCCAAATTAAACATAAATGCCAACTTTCATGAAGATCGGGTGAGTAATTTCGGAATTCATCGTGGACAAACATCATGACACTGGATTTTTATATATTTAGATTAACCTTATACTAAAAAAGTCTTCAGGCTTCGTAACACGCAGGCGTACACAGACGTACACACATACACACGCTTGATCCAGAGAAAGTATTAGGTAATGCAATATCCAATAAGGAGGCCACGAATATAAGAAACACTGTGTATTGTATTGTATCTCATTCTTTCGCAGGTTAAACCCTATAATTATATATTTGTCTCATTCCGATGTTGTCTTTTCGTTTCAATGAGTTTCAAATCATAACGAGGCTAGATAAGTTTTCACTCAAAACAGTTTTATATATCGTAAAGTCGTTAGCAAACGAAAACAGTTACTGCACAATAAATTATATTATTAACCTCTGGGCTATCCAAAACCATAAAGGTTTGGGTTCCATACAAACTAATATAGAACTCATGACATGATATTTCAACAAACTGTTGGTAGTGTAAGCTTAAAAAAACCTGATTTTTTACAAAACTTTAAGAAATAACAAGTGATGTACTGTAAAATTATAATGAACAGTGAAATTTAAAACGTTATGATGTCGTGAAAAAAAAATTAATAACATAATCCGTCGATTAGAGATCTGCGTCTTAAAAAATCGTTCGTTAAAGTAAGATGAATGTAGAAGGAGTACTAACTATCTTTTCGTTTTATATGTGGACGTATAATAGCAGCACGCATTAAGAGCAAAGAGATAGAACATCTAATTAGAAATACTGTGTATTATAATTTTGTTTTTAAAGAATATGCTTCTTTATGCTACACTAATTAATACACTAATCTATGCTTCAACAGTTGCGATTCGCAAAAGTATGGGAACTACTTTTGCTTGTCGTTGGGGTTATAATGGCCTCTTTGAACGGCCTATTCGTGCCGATAGGCGTCATAATATACGGCGAATTCACATCGCTGCTCATCGACCGGACCATCATGACTGGAACCTCGGAAGAAACCCTCACGATGTCGCTCTTCGGAGGAGGCAGAGTTCTGTAAGAATTTTTAATCGACTTATAAATATAAAATAGATTTCAATCATTTTTAGATATCTGTCTGTCTGTTTGTATGAACTCGCACCACTGCTAAAGTATTGCGTTCATGAGAAAGCTTTTTATTTTTAATTGACTCCTGTCTATACATCTACTAAAAACGATTGTATAATATATTGGAAATATATACTCGTATGTTAAAAAGATGTAGACGATCGAGTTTCTTGCCGGTTCGTCTTGATGACTGGGTTGTTTTCTGAACCGGTGGTAGTTTTGACGTTCACAAGTGCCTTATTAGGGCCTAAACTAAATAAAGTATTTTTGATTTGATTTGGTTTGATTATCAAGAAGATATATTTACAAGAAAATAAAAGCAACAAAATAAAGTATATCTTCGAGTAACATTTAGTCTTTGTTTCATTAAAATCGGTTCACTCTATCAAATGTTATTTCTCTATCTATTTCTAACTCTATTTTTATAATACCTAATATTATTACCCAAAAAACTGTTACTGGTCTTGGTAAGCCTGAACCACGGAATGACCAATTTGTTATTTTTTCTAGTATTTAAACTATCTCGGTCTTTTACTAAAACCAGCTTATCTATGTTTTTGCGGGACATCTATTAGATTATTAAAAATGTATTAGCGTAGAGAAATACAGAATTCCTGAAACGCAGCCTTTAACGATTCGCGAGGTCCCATATTATAAATTGCTCGAACTGTCCGTGTTAGAATTATGCTCAAATGCTAGAATATAAAAAATAATAGACAAAGATAACTGTAATCGACATTTAACAGTTGTTATAGTTAGTCAATGATATTGACCTAAAAATTGACTTTAAAACCGGCATTCCATCAATTATCGTAATGGGTTTTACTTTAATTTCCATTTTAATTCTACAATTTCAAGGGAGCTATTCCTATTTGCATAAAATAATGCTTAATAAAATGCATAAATAGAACGTGTATACTTTTTGGACAGTACGAACGCAAGCCGTGAAGAAAATAGAGCAGCACTTATAGAAGACTCACAAGCTTTTGGCATCGGTTGTACGGTGTTCTCTCTGGCTCAGTTCATCGTGGGAGCTATAAGCGTCGACCTCTTCAACTATACAGCACTCAGGCAGGTATGTGATCCTTTTCCAAATGGTTATGTGGAAAAGCAATTTCAGCAGAAGCTTGGATTTGGGGTACGCTATTTAGGTGACATGAAATATTGAATCTATTTAATTAATATATCAGGATATTATCTTGATCTTGATCCGAAACAAGATAAAAGCCCAATCTTTTGAAAGAATATATTAATTAACCTCAAAGTCTTCACACGTCAATAAGAATATTATTGTTTTGATTGTAGATTTTCTAAGCAATCTATCACTAGTTGGAGTTATTGCATTGTACCAAAAATTTAGATCTAGGAAAGACACACTAATGTTATTAAATGTTAGCCATAAGATGATTGAACAAAATAAAGAGTTATACATTTTCTTAGAGTTATAAGAGCAAAAAGGATGATGGCTCAGTAGTTAGTTTATTCGGACATCGCGTCGATTGATCTAGATTCGTATCCTTGTAAATAAGTCATAGCTTTCAGAGATGGAAAACACAGTGGTGAAACTAGAGAAGATGGCTTTTAAGGCACAGCTTTTAAGTCCGGCTGGCTAGCCACCGCCCTCAATTTGAAAATTAGTCGCCAAACACATGTAAGTTTGGTCAGGCAGCCGCAAATGGGAGCCAATCTCCTCCAGGTTTAGCGTATTTACCATCATGTCGGAACTTAACAGTAGGTGAAAAGGTGGTAAAATTCTAAAATCTATAAAGAATAAAAAACAGTAAGTGGAAAGAACCATTGCGATGGAAAAAGAATCGCTGATAAGATACATGTAAAGTATACGAAGCATAATACTGCTATGTTAACAATTCTTATAACGACATGCATATAATTATAACTACCTTTCCAGGTTGATAGGGTAAAAACCCATTTTCTACGCGCAGTCTTACGTCAAGATATAACTTGGTATGATCTGAACACGACTATGAACTTCGCCACAAAAGTATCAGAGTAAGTCCTATACGATTTTTTATGTTCTAAAACGTTATATACCTTTATCCCCTCTCCTGACTTTCACACAAATATATGCGTTGTAGAGTCTTATCTTTGCCATAGAACTGTCAGGATAAATCCTGAGAACGCAAAAACAGAATAACCATAAAGCAATTGTTCTCTAGTAAAAAGCAATTTTTTGTAAATCTCTTGCAGGAACATATTTGTATCCAAGTGATTAAAAGTAGTAGCGATTAAAAGTAGCGTACGCTGCGAAGCGTCGCATCGAGTTCCCTCACTCCTCCAAGCCCGCTCCCTCGATCTATGCCAAGATCGAGGCAAGCAACAATTTTCCCATCCCACCCGATCGCGATCGCGATAGCGATGATAGCGACTCCGATTCTGGCTCCGATATGGAGCAAGACCCTCCTGCTCAGCAAGATCCTCCTGCCGAGCAAGCCCCTCCTGCGGACGATGGCTTCACCACCGTCACGCACCGCAAACCGCGTAAGAAGCGCTCCAACTCTTCATCAGATCCGGAAGGCAGTTTGCCCTCCAAAAAATAGTCAATGTCGATGGCGCGAAAGTGCCAAAGACGACACCAGCTCCCTCTAGACTCGCTTCGCCTAAAACTGCGGGTTCCGCAGTTTCGGGCAAAAAGCCCCGCCCACCGCCCCCCGTTACGATCCAAGACAAAGCGTCTTGGGTTGAAATTTCTAGCCTGCTGGAAACGGCAGGCATCCCTTACACCTCCGCTGTGAATACCGCTGTAGGTATTCAGGTGAAGGTAGCCACGTCCACCGCCCATCGTGACCTCACTCGTTTCCTTCGGGACAACCAGTGGGGTTATTTCACGCATTCTCTCGAAGAGGAGCGTAAACTACGGGTTGTGATCCGTAGAGAACAGAAGATTCCTGTTCGCGAGGTTCATCGTATGCGCCCTCCGCGCACCAGGGCTCCATATGACATGGTTCTCATTGTCCTTGATCGCACCCCTCAAGGGAAAGCGATCTTCAATCTCACATCCCTCTGCGGCATCTCCGGCGTTATCGTCGAGCCGCCGCGCAAAACGTCTGTGCCCTCGCAGTGTCACAACTGCCAGGTGTAAGGACACTCCGCACGAAACTGTCTCCTGAAACCCAGGTGAGTTAAGTGCCTCGGCGACCACTCCACTAAGGAGTGCTCTCGCACTAAAGACTCCCCCGATCCCCCGAGCTGTGTTCTGTGCCTCGGCGTGGGTCATACCGCGAATTATCGCGGATGTCCCCACGCCCCGCGCACAAAGCGCCCTCGATACCCCAGGCAGGCGTCACCGTCTAAGACGGCCGCTGCCCCCGCCCATCCTCGACCTCCGCCTCTCATGTCTCGAGAGGCCTTCCCGAACCTGCCGAGCACGTCTTGTGCACCGCCAGCGTCCGTACCCGCGACGCGTATTTACGTCTATCTTCCCCTAAAATAACCGTTCAATAATAATAATAATTTTTGTTATGTCTATTTTTAGATTTCGGTGACGTCGCCGTAAAGTAAATTTAATTCGATCTTATTAAATGCGTGTTGCGCCTGCGCTTTTGTAATCGATCCTTTTTAGTTCCCGCACACATCGCGGTTCTCAGTAATATTTCGAGCCTAGGTCGTCCCCGCGCGGAGCCCTCGTGATATTATTTTCGCGATACAGTGACTCACCTACATCACTTGAACACACATATGAGATCATCTCTCTCACACACGTGCACATACATACACATGGTTGGAGGGTTTTGTTTTTTTTTCCCTCAACGAACTGAATCGAATAGTTTTAGTTCGTTTCATTCCGATATACACGTATTCATTTGTGAATCATGCAATTTCGACTGTATAGTTCACAAATGTATATATGTATAAATAGCTTAGAATAGTTAGCTAGGTCAGACGCGACTTTTACCAGGTAACAGCCCAAGCCGAGGTGCGCATGCACCAAGGGTGCTGTAGGGTTGTGTATGTTACCTAAAAACCAAATCGGCTGAGTGCCTTAAGCGCTCGCCTTAGTAGTCCGGTGAAGCTGTAAAGATCCTGCAGGGTCAATAGCGTAGTCAGTTCGAGGAAAAAAAAAAAAAAGTGATTAAAAGTGTTTCTTAGTGAAGTCTTACCTTTTTTTAAAGAACCCACAAACAGCCGTCTTTACAAAAGGGAACAGTTCAAAAACCCGACTTGCTTATTTCATGTTTTCTATGATCCTTTAAACGCATCGTGAAATAGTACTTACAGAGGTCGATTTAGGGTTTAGAATGCCAACGATTTAAGATAGATCTTCAACAATTCCATGTGCGCTTATAAATATTCGAATAATTTTTAAATCAAACGTTATAATATCAAGATATATTTTCCATCATCACCGTACTTTCTTTTTCTTATTTCATAGTTCTCATATGTCCTGTTCTATTGTTTCCAAAATAAGTAGTATCAGCTGCATGCTGATGGCAGCTGGATGTCAGTTGTAAATTGCTCAATTTACTGTAGTCAAGATGACAATTCGTGGATTATAATTTTAAAATGGCTATAACAGATGAAAATGAATCATAAAGGCACTTATCTGAGTTAAAAATCCCATTTAAAGTAGTTAAGTAAAATACTAGTAATAGTAGCTCACGTTTTAAACGATTTTTAACGGAACTTACAATATAAACGGAAGCAGAAAAAAGGTGCGAGCAAAGAGTCTACAGAAATAGAAAAAAAGGTAACAATTCTAGCGTCAATAGCACTATTAAAAAAAATGTCTATTCGACTATGTTATGGGAAACAATCACTTCGACCGACTTTCTTGGTTTGTCTTTTTTTAGTTTCTTTGAGTAATCTAAAACAGAATAAAGGCATCTTTATTTCTATAAGCATTTGTCCCCCTTTTTCAGTGACTTGGAGAAATACCGCGAAGGTATCGGCGAGAAGATGCCGATGCTGATTTACCTGGTGATGTCGTTCGTGACCGCCGTCATCATATCCTTCGTTTACGGTTGGGAGTTGACTCTGGTCATCCTGTCCTGCACTCCGATTATTATAGCCACAACTGCGATCGTTGCTAAGGTGATATTCTACTGAGGTACTTATACTAAATTATGGAGCAGGTGGTGGAAATACCGATGTTTATATATAAGCGAAATTTGTCCGCTTTTTAAAAATACTTTATAGGTTTTGGTAGCGTTTGACCGCAATATCATTTGATGTTAACCCCTTTTTTTGTACATGGGAAAATCCCTACGGATTCACACCCTAACCGGACAACTGCTCGTGGGGTATGTCCAACTCGCACGGACTCGAACCCCATGGTGCCTTCAATCACCAATAAGCCGGAAAGCAGGAGCTGCCGAACTGGCACTGCGTATACTCCCTGGCAGGTGTCGCCCCGAGGGGGCCTCGTCGCGGTTGAGGGGTCAGAATTATAGACCCCTCAGTGGAGGGCAAAAGTTACCTTCCCCAACGATTGTTGTTGTTGACCGCGGGAGGGGAGCTGGCTGGTCTGCTCCGTCTCCCTCTCCGCCGCCTCCTTTGCAAGCATAACCACCTCGCAATATGAAGCGATGGAGCTCCACCCGCTCTTGCTTTCGACCATCATACGGATGACGGCTGTTCCCAGGAGGGACGCTCGACTAAAGTATGCTGCGCGGTGTCTTCCGAAGCAACCGTGCCCCGAGAGCACCTGTGTCAGCGTCAGGCGGAAGCTCAGTGTCAGTTGGAAGCTCATTGATGTTAACCCCTACGCAAATTATTCAAGGCCCAGATCTCAAAATGACGGATCATGTTTTTAAATAGTCACTTTTTTAAATTATAATTTTAGATTATAGTATAATTTGTCATCATCTAATTATTTCATATTTTTTAATAAATACAGTTTCTTTTATTAAACCTATGCTGCTATCAGTTTTCTGACCAGTGTATCATAAAGTCTATATTCTTTTGTATGGAACTTAAACTCTCATGGTTTTGGAAAGTAGAGGGGATAAATATCGATGTGGTGTGTATAATGTGTGTAATAAACACGTTAAATTTAGAGAGGACTGGGCTCTTAGGTGCAGGTGACAGAATACACCTATATGTGCTTGAGGTTGGAAAAAGTCATGCTAATAAAATCCCTACCATCATACTATGGTTACATAGCGATTTTTCCTTAACCAAAATCTCCAAACCGATCGGAGGGATTCAAACCTACATCAATCAACATGGTGTCAGAACACGCTATAAATTAAGCCATCATCGCTTCAAAGCAAATTGTGATAATGCAGAAAATTTTAAAAAATGATATAGAATAAGACAAAGGCAACGTAGACATGAATAGAAGTGGAGAAATTGTTTTAAGAAAATATGATATACACTAATTATCATCAACTTGATGATATTTTATCGATTTTAGGTCCAATCCTCTCTTACGACGCAAGAGTTAAAGGCGTACAGTATAGCCGGAGTGGTCGCTGAGGAAGTACTATCTGCTATACGCACTGTCGTCGCTTTCGGAGGTGAAGAGAAAGAAATTAACAGGTTAGATAATTTTAACTTTATTCCTTCAGATCTTAACTATCGTTATCCATTTTCAAACTATAATCATCTTCGACGTAAGCCTCTGGTAAGATCACTACAAAAATGAGTTATCCGTTAAAAATTGATGTCTTAACATGGCTTCCAATTATAATCCGAACTTTCAATATATTATTGTAGGCAAACCATAATGATGCGATTATTGCAACTGCCTTAACATTAGCTACCAGCCTGCCAATGCCAGTTTTAAAGCCGCTCTAATCCTCACATCTACAATAACCGTGGTCCGTTAGCGTGGCAACCAATCTGAGTGCATGGATCTCACACGCTCGACGCCAGAGCGACACTTATTATATAGAGGGGGAAGACTATACTATTAGTCAATATTCGCTTTCTCTTTATTAACTATTGTACATTATACTTGCAACTATCAAACTATTATACATTACACAATTCTTACTATCTGAACAAATAACTATAAGTGTAGACTGTATGGACTTAAAAGAAAAAGTTGTTTCTAAAATGATTTCATCATAAGTAAGCACCAAATAAGATTTTGTTAAAATTGTATACTTATAACGCAATAAAATGCTGCTTAATTCTTGCACATCATCATCAGCTTAAATTATTCCATTAATGTCCTTCACGACCTTTACCAACATTTTCCTAACAAAATCGTCTCATCGCATCCATACTTGCCTCGTAACAAAATATATATTTTTCAGGTACAGCGTCCGTTTGGAACCAGCGAAAAAGACCGGTGCCCGCAAAGGTATATTCGCAGGACTTGGCAGCGGAATTATGTGGCTCATAATATATGCTACGTACGCTCTCTCTTTCTGGTATGGAGTCGGTTTGATCCTGGACAGCAGACATGAAGAGAAGCCGGTTTATTCTGCTGCTGTTCTAATGATTGTGAGTCGGTAGTCTTTTCTTCTTCTTTCTAAAAATTAGTATTTTCTATAAGTGTAATTGACTTTCTTCATGAGTGTGCGTAAATTGTCACATGCACATTGCTATTGACGCATATATATTAATGAAACAACTTTGTATGTAATTTTGACTATTACAATCTTTGGAAAAGGCTTATGTTAAGCTGTTGAAGCTGAAGCTTCACTGAATGAATGGGTGGAAGATGTTTTTGCTTAATATGCATTCCCAACTTAATTATTGGTATTATGTTTTCGAAAGAACATTATTGCGATCAAGGCGGCCAAAAAAATTACGAGCACTGTAAGTGTGCTGCTACTATATTAGCTGTTACTCTTGGTTAATTTTTTCATCTCCTTAAATTTTTTTGTCCATCTATCGCATGTAGCACACATTTTTTTCCGGACGCGAGTAGCTAGAGTCTTTGGCCTAGTTTTATTTTCTTTTATATTTTAATTTTACCCTCTCTACCCTTTTTGAGTGTTCTTTTAGTACTTGTTTTTAATCATCATCATCAGCCTGTAAGAAACCCACTGAAGGGCCATAAGCCTCTTCCCTTTTTAATACTTAGAACATTTCGTTCTGTTGTGCTTTTTCTGTTCAGTTTTTGTGTGTTTCGTACTTATAGTTTCTCTGTTTATTCATCTCTGCTTTTCTTACCGATTGTTGTTTATACGCTTTCAGCGACTATCTTTTCAATAGTCCAAAAACATATTTATTTTATTTTATTAGTCGTTGTTTATATTGTTTGTATTTTTTATGTTATTCCTTTTTATTGTAATTTTTGTTTTGTTTTTTACAATTTGTTCGCCAATTTTTCTATTTTTTCTTTGTCCTTCATTATTTCTTGTATATTTTCATTACACATTCGCATTTGGATTCGCTGTATTGTGGGACACGGTTGTCGTTTATTTTTTTTTAATGTCATAGGTTGCTAACGAACAGGTGGGTCACCTGATATTAAGTGATCACCACCGTCCATGGACACTAACAACACCAGAAGAGTCGCAAGTGCGTTGCCACCCTTTGGGGGGAAGGGTTAGGGGAGGGAGAGGGAGAGGAGAGGGGAGGGGAGTGGGCCTTCGGCGCTCTCACTGACCGAACGAAACGCAACTTGAAGCACTGTTACTTCACGTCGGTTTTCTATGAGAGGGTAGTACTACCCCAGACGAGCCAACCCATTCAAGCTCAAACCAGTAATAATTTCAGCGTGGCTCTACCACCATGAGTTTCAGCGTGGCTTTACCACCATGTCGTCTCCTATCATCTAAGAAGCCAATTTAAAACATCGGACTAAAAGATGCAATTTCATCACCACAGCGTTATCACTGATCATTGGCATTTCGTATTTACAGGTATTCTTTAGTGTCCTCCAAGGAGCACAGAATGTTGGTCTGACAGCACCTCACATGGAAGCCATAGCCAATGCAAAGGCATCCGGTGCTGCGATATTCGCAGTTATAGACCGACGTCCAACCATTGACAGTCTCTCGACGGAGGGTACGAAGCCAGAGCTTGAGGGAGATTTGGAACTTAAAGATGTGTTCTTTAGGTACCCCGCAAGGGATGATGTGCAGGTAAACATTGTTATTATTTAGATTTTTGCCAATTTGTCCTGGGACGTTACATCAGTGAGAAGTGAACGACGACATCTTATTGTTGGAAACAGATAAAAAATATGGGATTCAATAATAGAAGGATCTATGTCAATGTAGATATTTCCACAGCCAATTACAATAAGCTTGGTCTTTCGGTGAAAAAAAAAACGGTCGTGTTGGAAGTTTAGAAAGCTATAAGAACATTTTCTAGTGCTCACCGGTCTAACTATGACCCTAAAGTAAGCAGATTTATTGTCAAAGATCTGTCGTTTTGTTTTTATATTTTATAGAATTTTTCGTTTGACGACAATATCACCCTATGTAATACCTGAAAATGTGATTAAAGATAGATAAATGATCTTGCATTGTTGAAATATTGTTTTAACATCCTGAACGGAATAAATTTGAAGATGAACCATTTGCTATAATTGAACTATTTATTATAATGAATAGTAAAACTTACAGTCCTGATACGACAAGTATAACAATACTTGTTAATTGCACATTTAGGCTATACGACAGGGATTCCCAAAGTGGCCGATAGTGACCTTCCCTTCCGGGCCCTTCGGCCTAAATAAAAACTGATTTTGGGGGGTTGACGAAGTTTTTTAACACACTGTATAAATTGTGTTACGTTTACCAACTTGTTATAAGAATGAAGTAAAAAGTATCGTTGTTATACTTTTAAAATCTCAACAATTCGATAAGTGCATACAAGATGAAAAACTCGTTAAGTCGAAATGCGTTGGTCAAGTTCGTGCAAGAGAATATGTTCGACGTACAAGTCTTTCAGACACGTTTTGAGTTGCGCCAATTTTTCGAACTTCCTTTTTTACACTTTATGAGTTAGCGTTTGACGAGAATGTTATCTGATATTAAACAACTATGTAGCCTAAGAGATGCTAAACATGCTAAATCTATGGAGGAGTGGCTCTTAAGTGCAGGAATATTCGGACAGGTGTTTGGCGATAGATTTTCAAATTGGTGGTAACTAGCCAGACAAACTTAGAAAAAGCAAATTTAAAACTTATTTGGCTATGAGGGTCTGAGGTATCAGTTTATTTTCGAAAAGGGGTCTCTTGTCCAAACTAATTTAGGAATCCCTGCTATATGATATTGAACTCTCTGTTGCAATATTTCAAGGTCCTGAACGGAATAAACTTGAAGATAAACCGTAACGAGACAGTTGCGCTGGTGGGGCCGAGCGGTTGCGGCAAGTCGACAGTGCTGCAGCTGCTGCAGCGGATGTACGATCCGCACCAGGGGGAGGTGAAAGCGAACGGACATAACATCAAGACTATTAACGTGAGACATCTGAGGAACCATATAGCCGTAGTCGGGCAAGAACCCGTTCTCTTCGCTGGGACCATAAAGGAGAATATTCGGTGAGTTTAAAAAAAAATAATTTATTAGTAATTTTCCGCCGACTGAATGACTGACAAACGGAGATATTTAATATTTTTTAACAAACGTTTATTTAACTACCACGTCTCACTGCAGCAAAAAACGTTACAACGTACCTGAAAAAATTTCAACTCACACCAATAATAACAATTTAGGAGTTAAATTTCCAAAAAATTGCAAGGCCCTAGTCTGCAGTTATTTGGGCTGTATATTACTGTATTCAGATAGGTTTTAACGTATAATCTCATTTTCATCTGATGTTAAATGACGATGTGGTCTAAGATGGTAAAGATGCTAAACCTAGCTCGGGGAATTGGGATGCTAAACCTAGCTCGGGGAATTGGGATGCTAAACCTAGCTCGGGGAATTCGGATGCTAAACCTAGTTCGGGAAATTAGTTCTCAAATGCAGCTGGTGTATTCTGGAAAAAAAAAACTGATGATTTGAATATTCCTTTCCAGTATGAGCAACCCGTCCTGTTCAGACGAAGAGATAATTGTAGCCGCAAAACAGGCGTATTGTCACGACTTCATAAGAAAATTACCAGGCGTAAGTACATCGGAAAGGCATTTTATCGCGACTAATTTGCATTATTTAAAAATGGTAAAACTCGTGCAAGGCTCTACTCTGGGTGTAAAACTACCGCATCTAATTTCTGGCAAGGCTACAGTGCTCGCACTATTGTGAAGAAACGTAGTTAGTTGTCTTCAAAAGTAGCAATTAAGTTATGATTGGCCGTAGGATTTAGGTCTTTTAGAAGTTGGTTCTGCACAGATATACAGTGAAGCTATCAGATAAAATCGGGTAAACTGCATGTCTTTGTAGCATAAAAGACATTGATACATACATATCAATCAAATTTAATAAATATTGCCCCACTTTAATAGCAATATATCCCTAAGCTACTGTCGGCTATGGACATTGTAGACAAAGATAAGTTAGGAAAAGCTGCAACGCTGCAAGCCGGTAGGCTTTTGTCTTATGACAAAGAGGCATTTGACTTCATGCGATAGTTATTCATTACGAGGAGTAATAGCCTGCATAATTTTGTCTACCATTGTATCTTTGCCCAAAAAGCAATTCACAAGCAAATCCGTTGAAGTGCAAAAATATATACGATTTATAACAACACTGATTATTTTATTGGAAAATAGATAATAGTGGGGAATATAATTTTGTATTGTATCTGTTTGTAACTGTACTCAATAACTTGTGAGGATTTGGTGTAACACACATTTTTATAAGAAAGTTAGTTATTCATGATACAGAATCGATTTTAGTAGTGAAACCTTGATATACTTAAAAACATGTACAGATTCTTTGTTCAACTTTGTGGGATTTATATTTGCGTCAAAAAACATGTTGGCTACAAGTGCAGATAAAATTAACCGCTATCAAAATCGCTCAAAAATTTATTAAAAACTTAACTTTGTGTCAACAGTATACAATTTAAGAACAATAAAATGAAATAATTGGTATTCGTGAGTCTAACATTCTCGTTATCGTAACGTTGGTAGGGTTAAAATTTGTATTGATGAAATTAAAAAACAAATGAATCTAAATAAAAGTTTATCTGATTCAGGGTTACGACACTTTGATAGGGGAACGGGGTGCACAGTTATCTGGTGGACAGAAGCAACGTATTGCAATCGCTCGAGCGCTGGTTCGACGACCAAAAATCCTACTGTTAGATGAAGCGACATCTGCTTTGGACTCGCATAGTGAGGCGAAAGTGCAAAGGGCACTGGACGCAGCAGCACACGGAAGAACCACCATCATGGTGAGCCACAGGTACCTATTGTGATTGTCCCGGCGAATGTTACCCTGGATTCTCTATTGCGAAACATGAGAATAAAGGGTCTTATAAGTTCCAAAAATTTTGACCACCATCTCATGTTAAACAACGATTTAGTCTAAGACGGTAGTCATGCCAAGCCTAGAGGAGAACTCTTAAAAGGAGCCATATTCAATGAACCAATGTCTCTTTTTTAGTACGGTTAATCCGTATTAGACGATTCATTTGTGAGTCAAGCTAACTGCACGGGCCTTTTAACGCACAACGTATTTTGGCTCTTACGCCTGGTGTAACCATAAAACTAACGGTAGCTATAGATTAGTATAAATGCTAAAAGACAACCATGTTTCTTCTTCAAACTAGGAATTTTACAGCCTAAAAAATTATATCCTTGTAATTGGAATAAAAATTATAAAAAAATTAACGAGGTTGAGCCAAAATTTTTTGGGCGTGCCTTTTTAAAGATCATGGAAATGTTGGACGTTTGACTTATGTAATTGATACCATAATAATAGGTATGGTATACTGGATTTTTAAAAGTTGTTATCGCTATTTTAACAAATAGCAAAAATTGCTCGCGACTTCAGTATGGTATAGTTACTTCGGACTAACGCTAAACACGCAACGAACCTCCCAAAGGAAAAAAAATGATCTTGAAACATTAGTCATTGATGCTTCGCTCCTATTGGTTTAACGTCATGGTATACAGACTATAGCTTTACTCGATAAATGAACTATCAAACACTGAAAGACTGATTTTTCAAATTGGATCAGTAGTTCCAGAGATTGTGATATTTTTTTTATTTAGACTCACTATTTCTATCTAGACTCGCTACAGTACTCAACGCGAATCGTATCATTTTCATCGATAAAGGTGAAGTAATAGAAGAGGGTACACACGAGGAACTGCTCGCTCTTAAAGGAAGATATTACCATCTTGTATTAGAGAATGAACCTGCGATGGCACCAGGAACCGTCTCTAGCGTCGATGCTCAAAAGCGTAAGTTTTAGATATTTACACTACCTTAATTTAAGAAATTTGATCATTTTGCTACTGTGTATAAACTATCTAACTTATCACTAATCATTGTCACATACGCTTCAGTTTCAGTCAAAATCCTTTTGGCAAATTCTATTGACAAGAAAATTATACAAGAGTAAGCCTAACTTCGCAGCAATTAGATAAAGGACAGATATATTTTGGGGTGTAAGGGGTGTCGAATAATATCATAAGACTTGAGCACCCAAGGCAACCTCACCTGCACGTACTGAGTAACGAACGAGGCAATGACGAAAGCGGGGTGGTAGGGTTTTACAGCCTGACTGGGTCGCAACCACCATTTATATGGCGAAAAAGCCCGTCATAGTGATCCGCTTCTGCGGGTCGCGTTTCGGGATCAGCCTGTGCATATCCAGCTTATAGCAGGCCGGCATGACACCGGCGACCGACGATGGATATAATGTCATTCGGTGGTCGCCATTGTTTTTAAATTGTACTGTGCTTACCATTACGCACAGTGCAGCCATTTTGCCGTGCTACAATCAAAAAAATCTGTTTCGCATTTAACATCAGAAAGAAAACAGTATTGATGTATTATTTTTCTAGTAATCAGTACGTTATACAGCGTACCTAGAATGTCCTTGTAGAACTCATATTAGGGTATTTCACTGTAGTATACAAATACTCGTAGTGGTGGTGCTTTTTCTAAGCTCGTTTGGTTAGCTACTACCCTCAAGTTGAAAGTTTGTCATCAAGTAGGTATGAATCCGGCAGCTGTAATTAGGAGTCAGTGCCTTTAGGTCTAACGTGTTTACCACCTTCAACCACGTCCTCATTTAACATCAGACGAGATTGTACTCAAAGGCCAAAAGTTATGATGTGCAAAAAAATCTGACCTAAATTAAATCGTTGGTATCTAGAATCTATCTACTACCTGATCAGTTACTGACCTGCTGACTTCACATAAATATAATTGTTTAAAGCATTCAGCCAATGCATGAACGGCCGATAACTTCGACCAGTGGCGTCTCAGGTCATTAGTAACATCCCTGATGTAGTCAATAGTATGGAGAGTGCTTACAGTATAGATTACGTAAAATTCTGGTCCTGTTAATCCAGATGCGAGGGTACGCAGACCGAAGCTAGTTAAGTTGGCTTCAATCGATTCGATAAAGAGTACAGCGACTCTAGAAGATTCTACGTCTGAGGACAGCGTCGTGATGGAGGACAAGAAGGAGCATGAGTTGAAGCCCTCAACGTGGCAGATACTGAAGATGTGCGAGCCGGAGAAATGGCTTATGCTGTTCGGTATCGTTGCAGCGATCTGTGTGGGCTCGTCGTTTCCAATGTTCGCGATTCTCTTTGGTGAAACGTATGGGGTGAGTAGAAAAGTTAATGCAGATACTTAAAATTGAAATGTGCCTTTTTAAAAAAGGCAAAAAAAGTAGATGTCCATAAAAAAAAACTGGTCGTATGTAAAGTCGGTTTACGCTCGATAATTTGACGTAATAAATGGATGGAATGGAATTGTGATAGATGCTATACAACCCGAACGCTTAGGCCGATCGCTCCTCTCTATCGCTTGTTCCGTGCTCTCGCTTGCACCGAGCGCTTAGGTGGAACGTGACAATGTGTCATACGCATGCAGTGCGTGCAATCGGACGGAATCGATTTATATATATGTATATGTGGGCATTTAACTTAAAATTATTCAATGTAAGGTATTAAAATCGCGTTTTCTATCTTAACCTAGTTAGCAAAATGGGAAATTAACAGTAGATAAGATATCTAACTATAAGTATTAATTTCAATCTGCGTATTAGAGTACGGAATTAAATACTATCATTAAAATGATAGGCAGGTTGGCGTTGGCTGGTGCCGAGCACCTTTCTCTTTATCGCTATTCTGCGGCCGCGCGTCGGTTGTAATATGACACGCGATAGATGGACGAAAAAATTAAGACGGTGGAAAAAAGTTATACTTAGAAATAAAACCGGTTTCCGAAAATATACTGTATAATGTAAAATAAATCAGAACGTTTTGGACCATAATAGACAGTACAGGTCGGATACTTTTGGGACACGCTATGTATATTAAAGCATTGTATGAAGTTATGATTATAAATCATTTTTAAATAAGAACCAAGTAAGGACAGAGTGACTGATGCCCGTACAATAGCAGATATTTGTCATTTTATTTATTTCAATATTTCATTCGTTGGTAGTTACTGGAGAGTCTGGACGACGATTGGATTCGAAGTGAAACGAATATGATAGCATTCTACTTTATGATGGTGGGAGTTCTCACTGGAGTTGGAATATTTTTTCAAATATACATTTTCAATTTAACCGGTGTGCGTCTTACAGCTAGACTGAGGTAAATATCATTACCCTAACTAATACTATAGATACGATTGTCAGTTTGTTTGTTGCCATTATGAAATTGTGTATACGTGACAGTGATATAGAAATGGACATAAGATTTTATACAGTAACAGATACTTTTCCCGAAGGGTAGTTCAAATTTAAATTACCTTGAGAAAAGCGACGGTCAAAAGCTAGTAATCCATACAACGAACATCATAATTCAAGCTTTAACAATTTTGAAAGATGTCTATATTGCAGTTCTATACAATAACAACAGATTTAAATAATGGTTTTTAAAATTGTAATCGATTTTTAAGAAATATCTTTCCTACTATTTATTATAAACGCGAAAGTGAGTTTGTTTGTTGGTTACGCTTTAACTACTAAGCCGATCATTTTGATTTTTTTTATATACGCTATCAGAGGTATAGGAAAAGACACAGGTTATCTTTCATGCGTAGAGAAGTATTGTTTTCGAAAGATACGTCAGGTTTACACAAAGGCGAGCGAAGTAGCGGGTAAACGCCAGAATGCAATAGGTATGTTCAATATCAATAAAGGATGCAGGAGTTTTTGACGGAATCTTGGAATTGAAAAGTGGATTTTTTTTATGTCATAGCAGGCAAACGAACAGGCGGGTCACCTGATGTTAAGTGATCACTACCGTCCATAGACACTAACAACACCAGCGGAGTCGAAAGTGCGTTACCAATATATGTCTGGGGGAAACGGAGGGAGGGGGCGAAGATAGGGGAGTTGGTCCTCCGGCGCTCTCACTGACCGAACGAAACGCAACAATGCAAGCACTGTTACGTCACGTCGGTTTTCTATGAGAGGGTGGTACTACCCCGGGCGAGCCGACCCATTCGTGCTGAAACCAATAATAGTTTAATTCTATATTTTCATTTACAATCTTTGGTTATCTGGCTCTATATTTTGTAATATTGTTGGGGTTTTACGTAATATAGTTCGGTTATTATGCACAAGGGAAATGGATGGGAAAGAATACCACGGAGCATGGATTCTGACTTTACAGTAAAACTCCCTGGAAAGTTCTAATCAGAGAACCACCATTTTGCTAGAATATTAAAATGATCGCAAGATACTTGTAATATAATTACCTACTCGATAATGGCAGTAATAATGAAGAAGATTTGTTGCCAAGAAAATGTGAACGATGAAGGGAATAAAATAAGGATGTGAAGAAAACAGTAAACATATCTCAACCAAAAAAATTTAATGGAACCTTTCCGATTTTCCAAGGGTTGCAGCGTACAGGACAATGTTGGCTCAAGAGATCGGTTGGTTTGATGATCCTAGGAATGGAGTCGGTGCTCTTTGTGCGAGGCTCGCAGCTGATGCCGCTGCAGTTCAAGGCGTAAGTTTCAATGCCTCAAAAACTAATTGAAACAATACAACTTTAATATTTACGTGATAGTATAAATCATATTTGGTTCAATATTAGCACTTTATCTTCTACTTACGCACGTTAGCAAATCATACACAACTGCGTGTGTTCTTAGTTTTTATCCCATAATTATTATCCTGTGATTCATCAAATGCTTAACAGAGATCAGAATGGCGAGACTCTGTTAAAAAGGCAGTAGAAGCATTCGAGAACTGCAGGATTAAGAAGAAAAACCGCCCTAAGCCTTCCTATTTGAACGCCCAAAATTCTTTTGGTCGGTTACACTGTGCGCTTTGTAACCGTTCTATTAAAACAAAATTTGATTTTGCGAGCCACATTCGCTGCCATTTTCGAAAATAACAGGGTACGCTAATAACGTAAACATCAAAGAAGACATAATTAGCATCATCAGATAATGGATTTTAATTATCTTCTCCAACATCTTCAAAAGGTTTTCGCTTTTATTTATTTCCTGTGTTTCTTCTTTATGGGTTGTATTGTAACGTTTGGCCATAATTTTGCCAAGTAAGTTACATTTTAAAATGAGCTAAATCAAATTTTATCCGTTCCAAATATTTTACGACGTTATTTTTCAAAATCTTCAAATGTTGTACATGTAAAATATGGAGATCATAAAAAACCTAAAAACCTTATAAACGGCAAAATTTGAACTTCGTTCTCGGTGTATAAAAACTGTAAAATCTTTAAAAAAATAAACATGTTATATGAACGGCTGTAATTAAATTTAGCTCATTTTGAAATGAAAAGACACAATTGTCAAATAACGATGTAGTCCCAGATGGTTTACATGTTAAACCTAAAATGGGACTAGTTCTCAAATGTAGCTGCCGGAGCGTACCTACAGGTCTTTAAAATGAATCTAGCCACTTAAAGTGAACCCTAGCACGATGTTCTTCACCTAAAGCTCAGACTCATTATCAAGGATCATGCAGATGACGGACAGTGTACTTATATAATACTGTTAATGCTTAACAGGCGACAGGGACACGAATAGGTGCGTTAATGCAAGCGTCAGCGACCATTGTGATCGGGCTTGCATTGTCCATGTACTTCACGTGGCAGATGACCTTAGTCTCATTGGTGTCAGTGCCGATGGTGATTGGTGCGGTGGTGCTGGAGGGTCGTGTGTTGTCTTCTGGTCTCGCGCTGGTCCGCGAGGCATCTGATAGAGCCACCACCATAGCGACGGAGGCCATCACCAACATTCGCACCGTTTCGGCTTTCTGTTAGTACTACAACCTTCACTAACCTTAAATATTAATTTCAAAATCCAAATTTAGTTATATGTATAACATAAAGATGGCTTAACGTTAAATAAAAGGCAATTTTAGATTCCTATAATTATAACAGTTTTTTTTTTTCAAATTAAACTGTTAACAGTAATACGCGCAAGCCCCAACTTAAGGTTATATTCATAGCAGCCAAAAATATTTACGAAGAAAATACTTTTTTTGACAACCAGTCTTCTAGTAAATGGCAGTAACAGTTACTGCCATTGTCGATTAGGTAATGATATATATTACAAGTTTCTTGCGACCATTATCAATAATCTAACAAGATGGTGGCCATCTTACACCCCTAATATTATAAGATATAGAGCCAAATAACACAAGATTATGAATAAAATATAAAAGCCACTACATGACAGACTAAGGTCCCGACAAAAACTCTGAGGATTATAATCGGTGTGTAGGTGGTGAAGAGGGAGTGTTGGAAAGATACGAGGAGGCTGGAGCCGCGACTCGAACGACTGCTCTGAGCAGTCTCCGTTGGCGAGGATGCGTCTTCTCCTTTGGTCAGACCGCTCCCGTCGCGGGTTACGCTCTCTCACTCTGGTACGGCGGCGTCCTCGTCGCCAACCGGGAGATACATTACAAATCTGTTATCAAGTCAGTTTTCCACTCTTCCTCTACCAGTAAATTCTTCAAAGTCACGCATAATATAACTAGATATCAGTAAATTTGGATGATAAGAGTTAAATAAAAAGTTAGAGAACTAGACAAAAAAAAATGATACATTTGAAAATTGAAAAAAAAAAGAATTGTCCAACAATTGGCAACCCCATTCAGCAAAATGTGCAGTACAGCATTACTGCAAATATATAGGCTAGATTGATAAGGTTTTTTTTAGCGGAGCACGATATATCGACTGCACTGTACCCGATGATACTGTGAAATCCGAAAACAACAACGACCACCAAAAGATCTACAATGGTGCTTTTTCTAGGGCTTCTTCTAAGTCCATCTGGCTACCTTCCACCCTCAAGTTGAAAATCATATATAAATATTGCAACGCAATATATATAAGTAATGACAGTGATATATGTACCAATTCTTGCGATTGACTCGGAGTTTTCAGTTACGGGAAACATCGTGATACCACCACAACCATAGCATGATGGTAGTGTTTCTTCTAACTCTGCCTGACTACTTACCCCTCGCAAGTTGAAAATCTATCGCCAAGCACCTGTTGGTGTGTTCCGGTAGCAGCTACTTCAGAGTCAGTACTGCTTCATGCTAAAGCATATTTATTATCTTAGACCAGATCGTAATTTATCATCAAATGAGATTGTGGTCAAAGACTAACAACTGTGATGTATATAAACGATCTATAGCTAGTCACCATTATGTCGAGCTTTGATCCTCTCGGCTAGATACACAGTAGCTGTTCCCTAACTTAGACAAATTAGAATCACTGCGACTAGTTTATCTCTGTTTGCATGATGATCATAACTCAATCGGGTCCAGCTTCCGATCACCCCGTATGATATGGATATATTAAGGCGAATCTTGGAACTGATCACACTTATACATTCCACCATGGTGGGTGATACACCTGGTCCATGGATGAGAAAAAAAATTTAAAAAGTCGTCAGGACGAGTGGTTTACCACCTGTAGAGCGTCGATTGGATATACGCAGATTCAAATACCATCAACAATGATTTTTATATTCGCGTACATTTACTAATTTAAATTGGTAACGCTATCGGTTGTCGGTGAAGGAAAACTTCGTGAGAAAACATGACCCTGATATAGAACTGTGGATTTCTCGGAGTCTGAAAATGCCATCCATCTTGGGTTAGGGTAGTGATTATACCCACACCTTTGGGAAGTCATCTTATAGAATAGGCATATGACCCTGCAGCTGGTCTTTCACGGGCTGATATAATAAATAATGATGTTTAGGGTATCAGAGGCGTTGGTGTTCGGTGCGTGGATGATGGGGCAAGCGCTGGCGTTTGCGCCCAACTTCGGTGCTGCGGTCAGCGCCGCCGGACGTGTCATGACGTTACTCGATCGAAAACCTCTTATTCAGAGCACTCATGCTCCTAGTGTATCCGAAAACTATGTACGTATAAACAGCCTTTTATATGCAACTAACGTACCCGACAGACCACCCTGACAATAAAAAACTATAAGAAAAAATACATAAACCTTCCTCATGAATCACCCTATTTACTGCTAAAAACTGCTCGAAAATCCGTTCGAAGAGACGCGAAAGACGCTTCAAGGGACTTTGTTTTATACTATATAATGATATACGAAAATGACACTTCTTTAGCGTTAAAAAGTAATAATCCTTAACTCTGCATTAGGTTTTCTCTCAAACTTCTAAGGAGTATATTGCTACATATACTCAGACGATCTATCTATAATAGATGTCTGATGTTGTCTGGCTTAAACACAATAGAACTGGATAAAATTAGAATTTCAAAAACCTCTTCGAAAATTTTGGTTCTATTTTGAAATTAAAACAAACATGATGTATGGAACAGATGATGTTCTATTAGCTTTCACACTTTACCAAATGTTAAATCTGGTCAAAAATCTCAACATTTAATCTTATTATTATATACTCAATAGCTGGTAGATTTCTTTATCTCTTTTATTGTTATTTATAAAGTGGGCTCATACATTTAAGAACTCCATGTACTGGTATCTTTATTTGATATAGTGATCAACAATGATGGAAATTTAATGGTAGTTATCTATTGGTTTTCCCTAGACAGTACCTTCATTATCTATAATATAATAGAGTCCATCTCTGTAGTTCATAGTGGTTTATAATAAGCTATAAAGAGTTTTAACTTAATCCTAATACTAATGGAATTAATTGAAAACACCTCAATGCCAGTGTCCTGTTACTTCCTTGCGCTGCTACATGACAGAATTGAATGTAAGGTGTTCCGATACAAATGAAGGTCCACAAGGGTCCTTAAGAGACGTTCAATTAATTAGGTCGTTACATTTCAAAACGAGCTAATGCCTATTTAAGCCGTTTCTAATATTTTACGTTATTGCACAGCAAGATTTGAACTTCCTTCTTGATGTTTGAAAACTGGACATCTTAAAAAAAAACGTGTTATATGATTTTGAATTATAACGACACAATTACCTAGTAGGACGCGGGAGTACTATCGTGTCACTACTTTAGCTGTAGACGACAACGTGACTACCAGAAGTTATGGACAGAAATAAATGAACGATCTCCAATTTGTACAGACTTGTAAACGCTTTGGCAGCAAGTTTACGAATCGTCATTTATTAAGCTGCGTAACACATTTACACGATATAAAATAAAACACGTGCAAAGACTTGTAGATAAGAATATAGAGACATTCAAAATACAAACAATATTAGAATAATAAAAGAATTGAAACAGTAAGGAGTGTACAATAAAACGACTAATTAATTAAACGTGTAAGCAATAATGAGCAGCGATGGCCAGTAATTGTTTCTTTGTATTTTGTACTTTGCGAGACCTTATAATCCGTAGGCGTCTGGTCCGTTCCTAGAACGATTAATCTTTACAAAATGCCGCTTTTGGTTTACTCACGGAAATTGTTGTAGTGCATGCAGTAACATTGTATGTTTTTTTTTTTTATTGTAGCACGGCAAAATGAATTCACTGTGCCTGATGGTAAGCACAGTATAATCCAAAAACAATGCCGACCACCAAGTGACACACTATCCATCGCTGGTCGCCGCTGTCATGCCGGCCTGCGAAAAGCTGGGTATGCACAGGCTGATCCCGAAACGCGACCCGCAAAAGCGAATCACTATGACGGGCTTTTTCGCCATATACATGGTGCGACCCAGTCAGGCTGTAAACCCTACCACCCCGCTTTCGCCATGGCCTCGTTAGTTATTCAGCAGGGTGCACGACGTGCATGTGAGGTTGGCTTGGGTGTCTCAAGGTTTATGATGTTATTTGAAACCCCTTACACCCCATTATAATATTAACCTCCTTATTATATTGATCAGGTGGCGAACGGAAAGATCCAATACAAGAATATAGAGTTCCGATACCCAACTCGACGGGAGGTAGAAGTATTGCGGGGACTTTCGCTGGTGATCCCGGCGGGGAAACGCGTTGCACTTGTCGGGCCTAGCGGCTGTGGCAAGTCCACTCTCATACAATTACTGCAGAGGCTTTACGATCCTGATGAAGGGACTGTGGTAAGAACCAGCTAATATTACTTTACAATCCTATTACTAAGTAATAATAAGCGTGAAGGAAAAGTATGGGAAAATCTCCGTACAATATCTCAATATTGGAATCTCAATTCCATAAAGGCTACTTGTAACCAAAATTAATTTATCAAATCAGCCCGTAGGAGACCCACTAGATGGCTATATGCCTCTTCCGGAAGGAAGGTATGGGCATAATAACCTCGCGTCAACCCACGATGTGTAGGCTATTTCAGATTCCCAGAAACACACACTTCTATATTCTTCCCAAATACTACAAAAACATTTCTCATTTTCAATTTTCCCCATGATATAATTCTTCACTGTCAGCCTATTAAAGCCAATTTAAATTAGAAAATATAATGCAAATTTCGAAAGATTCGTTCTTAAATGACTGGGTTCTATCGAATTGATATTTCACCAGTGAAACCACTTTACCATCATGATTTTTTACCGAATTACTACTTTAATTATTACTAGTCATAAACCTAAAAATAAAGCTGCACTTCTTCATGACGACTTACTTGGTCGTTTCTCCGAACTGATGGTAGTTTTAATGTTGCGACCTTCTTTGTTGGGCCTGAATTGGATATTTTTGTTTCGATTCGGGCCAGTATTTAGACGACTACAGCATAACGGGGGATATGCGGCTGAACACGCTTCGCCGGAATCTCGGTATAGTCTCACAGGAGCCGGTGCTGTTCGACCGGACGATAGCTGAGAACATCGCGTATGGAGATAATACACGTATTGTCCCGATAGAGGAAATCGTCACCGCTGCAAAGGAAGCGAACGTGCACAACTTTATAGCCGCTTTACCTTCCGTGAGTTATATTTATCATTTTTCTATCATGTATATCAGGAAAGTTACTATAGATATTTTTTTTCGAACTGACTACGCTATTGACCAAACATGGTCTTAACAGCTTCACCGGACTTTAAGGCACTCGGCCGATTTTTGTTTGGGCAACCAGCTCAAGGGTGCGCAGCACACCTCGGCTTTGGCTGTTGCCTGATACATGCAATTCGCGACCTATGTAAGCTAAGCTAAGCTAACTATTCATACATATATGAGTTGTTGAAACATAAGTGTACCAAGCATACATAACTCAATAACTCTTATATATATTTCGTATCGGATAATATTCTAAACTATTTCAGTTTGATAAGGGAAAAAGATAAAACCCTTCCACTTGCATGTGTAAGCGTGTATGCGTGCACGTGTGTGGAGGTGATATGTGTAATTTTGTCGCAGTTAAGTCCTTACTATTGACTATATCAGAGTTTCTATTTTATTGACTTGCATCTATACTATTGACTGACTACTATTTACCCCGTTCTGAAATGCGTTTTTGAGTTTTCCGTGAATAGACCGGCAGACAGACGTGGCGGAGGACTTTGTTTTATAATATGTACTGAAGATGTTAAGTGGTTTAGACGTAGTATCGTAATAAACAAACAAACAAACAAACAAACAAACAAACACATCCACAGTACACATTTTCACAGTAGTTATTTTATTGCATCAGGTTGTATGTATGAATTATTATGACGTAGGGTTACGAGACGCGTATCGGCGCACGCGCATCTCAATTGTCCGGCGGACAGAAACAGCGTATCGCGATCGCACGCGCACTCGTACGGAACCCGCGAGTGCTCTTACTCGACGAAGCCACCTCAGCGTTGGACACACACAGTGAAAAGGTATAACGTCACAAAAGAACCCTTCTTCTTCTCTTACCCTTATGTCACCTAAGTAGAATCGGCACAGCATGTTTTACTTTTCCACTCTCCCTTGTCAGATGTCATCTCAGTATTCACACCTTTCATTATTTATACACATCTACTATTTATACACATATCATTCTTCACACAATCCATCTATACTTTTTTCGGTCTTCCTTTACTCCTATATCCGTCTACCTTCATAGTCTAAACTGTTCTAGTTACATCACTTTCGTCACTTCTCATAATATGACCGTACCATGCTAACCTATTATTCCTCAACTTCTCTGTCACTGGTGCTATTTTCAAACTTCCTCTGACATACTCATACTTAATTTTATCCATTCTTCTTAAACCACACATCCATTTTAACATTCGCATCTCTGCCACGTGTAATCTTTTCTCATCCGTCTGTTTCGTAGCCCTGGATTCTGAAAAAAACAAAAACCCTGTATCTTTCTAAAACCTCTTGGTATATAATCACAGTCTACAATTATTTTTTTAGCAACATTGGTTAGAAGATTGCTTTTAGATTATTACTGCCATTGTCGAGTACGTATTAACATTAGAAGTCTCTTGCGATAATTTCACTGTTCTAACAAAATGGTGGCTCCCTTGTTAGAACTTACCAGAGTGTTTTTGTTGCATCTCCGATTCTATGCTCTGTGGTATTTTACATCCATTTCACTTGTGCACAATAATCGAACTATATTACGTACAATGTCACCAATATTACCAAATATAAAGTAACCCAAGATTATGAAGAAATTTTAAATCTACAACGTAACAGTCCAAGACCCCGCCAAAACTCCTGTAGATTTTAATTCATACAGGACCATTCAAGTACAGTCATATACAGTACAGTAATATTATTGCCTACTCGACAAGGGCAATAATAAACTAGAAGATTGGTTGGCAACAATAGAATAAAATCCACAGATAGTACAAGAAGCACTCGACAAGGCGGGTCAAGGTCGAACGTGTTTGATAATAGCCCACCGTTTAGCGACGATACAGAACGCTGACGTCATCTGCGTCATAGACAAAGGCGTCGTGGCCGAAAAAGGGACGCATAAACAGCTGATCGCTCATAACGGTATCTACGCAAGACTGTACGAGCTGCAATGCGGTTTCGTTGAAGAGACCGAGGAGGAGTTACAGAGCACAGATAAAGCTAAAGATGAAGAGTAGATAATAAATTGTTATTCATTCACTGTCATCTGTCATCTTTTTGATGATGGTGGATACAGATGTCATACCGACAAAAAAAGGGGTAAGGAGAACTATCTCATAAGGTGACATGTTGAAGCATTGTCCAGCTCTAATCACAAGTTTTTTCATTCATTCAAGATCCTCTATTATTATGCTATCATAGGCAAAGCTTATGGCAGTCCGTAATAATCTTGTAAATATAACCTAAAATAACTACCATAACAAAACTTGCAGTGTCATAGAATTTTTGTGAACTTTAAATAATACGATTAGCGATTTTGTGTTTGTACTTTTATAAAACTTGTTGAAATAATTGCACAATAATGAACCTCTTGCTACTGTAGCGCCATACTAATTTAAAGCATTTTGACGGACACTTTTTCATACACAGATATGGTTCTCCTTACCTCTTCACAATCCATATTTTTAATATAACCTGTAGCTAAGGTGTCAGATTCAGGGTTGCCAGTGGAAAAAAAATTAAATTACACCGTCGAGACCTTATAATTACGCAAAATATAGAGAAATTTTCTCTATAGATGTATTTTTAGTAATAACGTTCAAACATAATTAATCGTTATTTCGAACTTCGTCCCTTGAACGATCACTAGTACATATTTTATCGGTTACATTTTAAAGTCACAATGATGTTTTCTTAATAATTGCCATCTCCAATAGTTTGGAGTCATAATTAAGGAATATGATTTAGGGGACAGAACGTCTCCGACATTTGCTCGATATATTATTTATTCCATGAGGTATCAGATGACAGGAGATACCATAGAATTATGAAACCGCTTACACTTGCACGCGCGGGTTTGTGAATACATTTTGAATACATACACATACACATACATTGTGAATGAATAGACAAACAAAACTATAAAACCGGTTTTGTATTTATTTTCAAGCTTTAATACTATTTTTTTATTAATTGAATCCCACAAATATAATATAAAGTTTAACGATAGTTTTATTAAATAAAGTACGAAAGTTTGTGTTGGGTTTCTTAACGAATAAATTCGTAGCTTGATACCGGTTTTTAAGTATTTTTCTTTGTAAATTTGTAAACTTATGTCTATTTTATTATTTGCGTATTAATTGAAAATATTGTTTTAGAAATAGGCAATATGGTTTTAGAAGAACAATATTTTCTGAGATAGTACCGGTAATGTACCGATACACTTCATATTTTTTTACTCAGATTATTTTATCTATAATTACTCGAGTTTCCTTCACTTGCACTTTTGATACCCACCTTCAAAATTCTTTTCAATTCTCTCTTTATCAGTCTTGGACACCAATCTAAAATATTAGTTACAATTAAAAAAAAAGTTTTATTAGCAAGATATTATAGTATCTATTTGAATAAGCCAATACTAGGTTAACTTACGCACTGTTAGGTATGAATTCGGTCAACAATAAGAATGATTACGCTTTAATCTTTAGGTATAATATATTTATCGATTTAAATACGGTTAAGTAAATAATTGAAATGAACTAAATTCAATATTACACGTAACAATCATCACATTCCCCTTTCCCTTTACATTCCCTTATAAAAGACCTTTAGAATTTTAAGATTTCATTATCCTATCATCAAGTAAACGTGATTTTACTTACTTCCTATATTCACCTCCTACAGAATCATCTATTTTACTGTCTTGTCCATTGTAGCTCCTTTTCAAAGATCGTCATCATCTAATAATTTAGTTTGAGAGACTCAAAAACTATGTATACAAACAGAGACGTAGCTACAGCCCCCAACGTGCTCTAATGAGACGTTTGTTAGCACAAATTCGTTAAATATTAACGTTAATGTAATCGTAACGAATTAATAATAAAAATAATGGTAGCATTTCTAGTTCTTAGGTCCTAAGGTGATCGTGAAAAGTATGATATAATTCAACAGTACACCCCCCCCTCATCCTTCCTAACTTCCACTAATCAATTTTAATACTAGGCCCAAAAATATAACTATTAAAACGTCATAAGTGCTTCGAAAGCGCCTTGTTAAAACTTGGCTAACTCGCTTCCTTTTAACGTATGCCCCGTCAATCCACCCGTATCTAAGCAACATATAACTATTTCTTTTTCACCACCGATATTGAGAATATGCCATCTTGCTTCCACATTTTATCTAAGACATTTACGTATGTGTGCGTTTAGGTGCGATTTGTTTTGTCAAACTATTATGTAGGTAATGTATCTACACCTTTTTAGTTATATGATTGAGTAGACCCCTTTAAGTGTAACTACGCCACTGTTTGCAAATATGCAATGTCACTTTTATGATAATGATTTATTTTAAAAATAAGAAAAATATATAATTTCGGTCGTCAGCTCTTGACAAACGAAATTTGATCAAAAAATCAATACTCAAATCTTTTATTTGCCTATTCTTTATATGCTTATGTAAATAAATTGTTCAAGTATGTATATAGACAACTTATTATTGTATTTAGCAACGGCGGTGAGAACTAAATTATTTTACCCTAGCTGATTGTATACATTTTTACAATGATTTGTGAATATCACATTGTTAATTTTATCACTAATTAACATATTATTTATATGTAAATAAAAATAAATAGATTTATTGAATAAAAAAATGCTTTTTATTTTATAATTACTACTTTGAAAACTCTACTAGCTGCTAGTTCAAAAACCCTATAACTATTATTATATGAAGTCAGTAAATCAGTAGAGCGGTACTGTAATTCAAGGAATATTTCACTTTTCACTGGTTTTATAACAGATGATAAATCACTAGTTATATCAATTATATCTAACGAAATAACACTTGTTATATATAGCGTTACATTGTGATTCGCAGAAATCTATCGAAATCAAAAACACTTGATTCAAATAAGGCCCTAAGAACGTCAAAACTACCACCGGTTAGGAAAACAAATAATAGATACGCGTGGGAGGAGATTAAAGATTATTATTGTAGTGATCCCTATAATTAACTTTATTCTCAAAATTGTAGGTTTTTACACTACACTAATCGTCGTTTTCCAACCTCGCTGCGGCTGTGTTATTGTTATTAAAGTATAACTGGTCATGATTTATCACCCGTGATAGAACAGTGAAAATAACTTCACAACCCTCTAATCCTAATAACGTAGTTATAATTTCTATATTTAGCAGCAATTTATCAGGTAACCGTGATTCGAAAATCTGTTTTGTCGATAGTCGTAATTTGTGAAATATATTTTACAATAAGGTAATGTTGCAACATTAAATTATATCAATGGATTAGGTTAAAAAGGGGAATAAAACAAGAAAAAATAGTTCTGTGTCTAATTATTTTAAAAATAAATAAAATTGAACAATTTATGTAACATTATTTATAATTATGTGTGTTCTCAACATACGCATCAACGAAAATTTAAAAACATGTATTAAAAACTAAATACATATAACATAAAATTACACATAGTTTGTACGTCTGTTCGTATATATATTTTTATTTGCATCTATGCTGCAACAATACAAGCTAAAGGTTGTTCGTTCTTGTGATTTCTAGGCGTTATCTTTGGGGAAATCCGTGATAAATAACGTATAAGTGGAGACAGCAAAGTAGCGTGTTATTTGTAGCTAGTTTTTATATATTCAAGAAAGTCATTATCTACACGTTCAATATTGGCGGGGACTAACGAATTTGCACAAAAATAACTTTTTATTACATACCGTGCTTCAAGAGGTATTTAGAGGTACATTAATTACGTCACAAGGCATAAAATCAAACGGAGGCTAAAGTCGGCTACACATGTAATTGCATAATTATAAAGTTTACATATGCAATTATTTTGCATAAGTATGTTATTCAATCGTGGGATTTTTGCTAAACCGTGATACATTAATTGCAATATTGTGAATTGAAGTAAATTTATGTAATTTAATTTAATAGTATAGTCTGACAATCATACGATTTTTTGTAAAAATTTTTTGCAGCCTATTTCGATAATAAAGGATTACAAATTTCTCGATGTTTAAAATTGCAAGTACGTACGGTTTGTTTTTGGCAAAAGCTAATGACATAAATATCACATATTTAAAGGCTTGTATTATTATTCGACATGACTGTTTGTTAATTATATTTAAGCTAGAATTATTACAGATCTCAGCGTACTTATATCTTGAGTTAAATGATCAGTTATGCAATTACGTGTGTAGCCGGCCTTATAATGACATTTACTTAATCATTTGTCAACCTCGTTTACATCGTATCGTAAAAAGGATACGAAGTTTGGAGATGACTGAAAGTAAGATAAACACTCCGTTAATTATGTCTCATCGTCTCGAAATCTACAAACTCAACAATAAGAAGTACATTTTAAATTAACCCTAAGTACTTTATGGTATTAAATTTTTTCCCAATTTTAGGGAAAAAATTTCTTTTCAGCACCCGTTCCAGAACAAATCTTTGTAGTGCACAAAATTGTCTATGGTTCTATAACAATGCTCAAATGTATTTCAAATGCAAATGTCACTATGAAAGCCATAGATAACACAAAGGTTTTTTTTGTTTTAATATTTCTAATTTCGAACAACAAATAATCGATATTACAATTTTCCTCCAACAAATGGACAACCTATAGATATAAATCTTCTACTATAAACTTTTTTTTAAAGGTCCAACAAAAATATCGACAAACATACTATAATATCCTTTTTTTCACACATAAATTCATTGTTCGTCAATGTATATCTAAATATAGCGTGACAATCCTCTTAATATGTTCTTTGGCGTGGAATTTAACTGTGTATTAAATTATAAAACAATTTAATCGATATCGATAAAAATTAAATGCGATGAAAATAATCGATAAAATTATGCCACATCGTTTCAGGTAATATGATAATTAATTATAAATGCATACAATTTAAAAGTACTTCTTAAAGCACAATATATTTTATTATAAAATTAAAATTGAATTTGTCTAAAGCAATGGCCATAATATAACTAATATTATGTCGTTTCTAAATCCTTGAGATTATTAAATAAAAATCCATTGCATATTTATATATATAGAATACATGAAGTTTTAATATTAGCAGAGAATAAAAAAATGCTTAGAAAACTAAAACAATACTAATCGACAACAAAATCAGTGATATTCAATACACATCGATGTTTTGAAATTAATCGATGTTACAATTCGATTTATTGATATTTTGTAACACAAATGAGCTATTTAACGTATCGATATATTTTTACTCGATATATCGAATTAATCGATGTAGACAGCGGCGTATCTTGACGGACCTAAGTCTAAAAAAGCTCATCGCGTATATAATTGAGTTTTATGCTTTGACATGTTATAAATATATCGATATTTAAATCGAACGTAAACATCGATGTATTTTCAAGATGGACATTCCTGCAAAGGTGCATACGATATAGTAGGTTTGGGGAAACGCGAAAGAACATATTATAAAGGAAAATAGACCTTATCGTCTTGGATTAAGGGGTCTATTTACGTGGAGCGACTTCGATATGTTTCAGAGGCGCTGCGGGATGAACTCCGCGGATGTATGGCTCCAGATTGTTGTAGTAAATATCGCCGGATAGTTCTTCGATCGGTACCTCGGGGTCGCTCTTGGACAGTTTCGTCGCTTCGTCGACTTCTTTGCGGACTTTTGCGTCGATTTCCTGCATGTTTTTACAATAAATTGCCTAGTTCTTATATATTAGTAGGTGGTAAAGCCACGCTGAAGTAGCTTGAATATTTGTTAAGAGTATGCGCATCAATTGCCCATTTATGCCCAGCTCTATAAAAAGTTATGATAGATTTAAAATGTGTGGGCTAGGGTCTGAAAAGATTTGAAAACTTTAAAATCTCAATAATTCTTGAAGTATTATATATTTTGTAATATTGGGGGTGTTTTATGTAATATAGTTTGGTTATGAGTACAAGTGGATCGGAAATAATACCTCAGAGCGTGTGCCACAAAAACTACCTGTTAAGTTCTAACAAGTCGGCTACCATCTTGTTAGTTCATTGAAATTATCGCAAGAAACTTGTAATATCGTTATCTACTTGACAATGGCAGTAATAAATGGCCAAAAATGAACTTAAAAAAACAGATAAAAAATTTATGTGCCTTCTGACATACCTTACTAGTCTTTTGGACTGCTTTGAATATTGCATAGGCTATAGCTGGTAGAGCCACGTTGAAACTATTACTGGTTTCAGTATGAATGGGTCGGCTCGTCCGGGGTACTACCACCCGACCCACAGAACACCGACGTGAAGTAACAGTGCTTGCATTATCGCGTTTCGTCCGGTCAGTGAGAGCACCGGAGGCCCATCTCCTCTTCCCCCCTCCCCGTTACCCCACTCCTTCCTCCCTCCAAACACAGGCTGGCAACGCACTTGCGACTCCCCTGGTGTCGCTAGTGTCTATGGACGGCGATGATCACTTACCATCAGGTGACCCGTATGTTCGTTTGCCTCCTATATATAAAAAAAAATATATATCCGTGGGAGTTGATACGTTCGAGTCGGTCGAATCTCGAATGACTCGTAAACAACTGGCGAAGGGTTTTAGTGTTACTGGTTTTCAACATTATTTTATAATATTTTGATATATATTAACAAGTTTGATAATGCACAACACATGATAACTTTTAAAAGAACGCCATAGTCACTACGATTCACTAGAAATTAATGGAGATTTCAACGTTTCTCACTTCTCTCCCTCTTTGTATACGAGTATATTTCGAGTACATTAAGAATACTTACACCCATATTCCAAGACGTTACTTCAAACCTTCCTCAACCTCGGCTCATTCGAGGTTATCTTTGTATACGAGTATATTTCGAGTACATTAAGAATACTTACACCCATATTCCAAGACGTTACTTCAAACCTTCCTCAACCTCGGCTCATTCGAGGTTACCTCAAGGAGTACCTCAAGGAATCCTCGAAATCGGTATTCTTACACCCATATTCTAAAACGTTTCCTCGAACGTTCCTCCACTCCACTCAACCTCAGTCAAGGAAATTGGTATTCTTAGTTGCAAAAAATCTCCTCCACTTGACGTTCCTCGAAGTTTTTCCTCATTCAAGGTGAGGAATCAACTGTCAGACTCAAGGTACGTCGGGACCTACCTTAAGGAATACTCATGGAAGATTTACGCCATTGTTTACTGTATTCATACGTCCACGATTGGAAATAAAAGTTGATTATGATAGTTTTTACGGGTGGATTTCTAATTATATTTGAATTATGTTTATGATAGTCCATGCGATTATCCTGAACGGAGGTTTTTATGAGATACACAAAACCCTACTGAATTTACGACTACGAACGATTCCAAAGAAGCTATCGTCTTCGGAAAGAAACTATCTTGAATATATTGTTGCCGCTTGTATCAACAGCAGAATTGAAAACAGTATAAGAGGTCTACTCATTTCATCTTTAATTCAGTTGTTAATCTCGTCGAGATTTTATACAATCGGATATTATTAAGCAAGTGAAACTGCTGTTGCATTTGTATATGCAAATCTTTATAAAAATGTGATTTCTTTGTCCAAAAACATATATACCGTTTGCTTTTACTTTGCAGATTGTATGTGGAGATATATAT
>MU158731.1:53677-115457 GCA_015888305.1 Antheraea pernyi | reverse complement strand
TTTACTGTATTCATACGTCCACGATTGGAAATAAAAGTTGATTATTATATTATGATAATTTTTACGGGTGGATTTCTAATTATATTTGAATTATGTTTATGATAGTCCATGCGATTATCCTGAACGGAGGTTTTTATGAGATACACAAAACCCTACTGAATTTACGACTACGAACGATTCCAAAGAAGCTATCGTCTTCGGAAAGAAACTATCTTGAATATATTGTTGCCGCTTGTATCAACAGCAGAATTGAAAACAGTATAAGAGGTCTACTCATTTCATCTTTAATTCAGTTGTTAATCTCGTCGAGATACAGATGACTTAGAATTTGCAGCCTATAAGAGACATACTGGTCATTTCTTAACTGACAATTTAAAAAAGAATAGGATGGTAAAAACGAAACAACTACTGAACCGGTACGCAAAGGGAGGCCACAGAAAAATTTTGTTTACGGATGAGATTTTTTTTACCGGCCAAGACTGCGTATACCGAGCTTTATGACCCGGCGCTGAGCGTTGCTGGAAAGACCATTCTTGGTTATTGTTAAGGGGCTTCACCACCTTCTTAAGAATGGTACCTTGATACACTTGTGCCGATATTTTGATACCTTTCTCATAAAAGTATGGCATCGGCACAAGTGTATCAAGGTACCATTCTTAAGAAGGTGGTGAAGCCCCTTAACAATAACCAAGAATGGTCTTTCCAGCAACGCTCAGCGCCGGGTCATAAAGCTCGGTATACGCAGTCTTGGCCGACGAAACGAACGTTTCGGACTTCATCAGAGCTGAAAGCTGGCCGTCATCTAGTCCCGATCTTAATCCGCTGGATTATGATTTATGGTCAGTTTTAAAGAGTACGGCTCGCTCTAAACGCCATGAATTTGGAGTCCCTAAAACAATCCGTACGATTGACAGTGAAGAATTTTCCCATGGAAAGAGTAAGTGCTTCTATTGATAACTGGCCTCAACGTTTAAAGGACTGTATTGCAGCCAATGGAGACCACTTCGAATAAGCTTTGTTTATTTTTATATTATATTTATGTATTAAATTAACACACTGTAAAAATAATAAATGTTATTTGCAATAGAAAATATTTTTTTCTTTGTTACAGTATTTATGGCAAGACTAGGTATATTGTATCTTTCTCTCACAGTCTAAACCTATAAATACATTTATAGCTATCTCTTTTTCGTCACACATTTTCCTTTCATAAAATATTCATACCATTACAAGAAAAGTTTCACTTGAAAAATAATTACAAAGGCAAGACTTTGGACAGATTAGTCGATGATTTTCGAACATATATACACACCTTTAGCTGATCAGCAGTCACGAGCTGGCTATTGATGATCTTCTCCTTGAAGGATGTGATCGGGTCACGGGTCTGCCGGACCTCCTGGACCTCATCTCTCGTACGATACGAGGTTCCAGGATCGGACATCGAGTGTCCCGAGTATCGGTACGTCTCCATTTCCATCATAAGTGGGCCTACACATATTAAAGTTAATCACTTTTGACGGGTAACATCTTTCCTCTTGGTTGCTGGGTATTCTGTTGTGGGAGTGACCTTGGAAAAGGGACGGAAATGTGTTATAGAAAGGAGGGAAACGCACACGATTTGATTTGACCAATATGAGTCCGCGGTGCCGAAAAGAAGCAGCTGTGCACTCATCTACAGTTTTTATGTATGAAATCTGAGGTTATTTTTATATGTGTAAAATATATTAACAAATATCTTTACTATTAAGAGTATGAAAAAGTTAATCATTCTTAAAAAAAATGCGAGTAAGTGATATAGAATTATTCGAATAAATATTTAGTGCGGATCTTTTTCACACTTTTAGGTTAACTCCTGTCGCTGTCTATATAATATTTTTCATTGTGATTTTAAACTTTCCTCAATTTTAAAGGTATAATTATTCGATAGAAAATTATTTCCAATCATATCCGAGCAGGCACGCGCCTTAATATAGAGCTAGTGGGCGGCCTGTGGTCATTGATTTATTAAAGGGATAAATATTATAATAATATTTGTATGTTATAATATCATTGTTGAATGTAGAATGAAAAAGGGTATTCGGAACGTAAGAGTAAAATAATACATACAGTCGAGCATAGCAACCTCCTTCACAACCTTTTTTGAAGTCCTTTATTGACAGATGTCAAAATGTATCTTTTATTTACATGTCTAATATTATATATGTTATGTAAAATTGAAGCATTAGTGTGAGTAATGCATATTTTAATTAATTTAATGTACTTCTAATGCATTTTATATAAAATAAATAGGTTTCTGCACTTCTCCTCCATATAAACTTTAACTATGCCAAATTTCACGTTCATTCGTTCGCCCAATTCCGTTAAAAAGGGATACAAAGTTTAGGCTTCACGTATTAATATATATGATACCATACATTTTCTTGCTTAGAATATATTCAACCTATATTATGACCAATAAATTGACTTCACATATAGTAGGATAAAATGTCAAATAATACACATCATATGCGACTACTGTAAGGCTCGCTCGTTTTTTGTTTTGTTTTTGTGTGTTTTGTTTTCTGCCGTTCCGATTCTCTACAAAACCGCTTACGCCTTATCTTCATTTTATTTTCGGCAACCAATCTCCTAATAAATTATTACTGCCATCGTCGGCAATATAAATACCTTCGTGAGTTACCTATAATGTAGTCAAGTGAATAAAAAGAGCCTTGAAAACTTATCAACACCGGTTTTCCGTGTTTAAATATGGGTTTCTATATATCTTAATATTTACCAATGGCATCTTTCACTTCGTATACTTTATTTGAACAACATAAGCTCCGGTGTTTTATTGGAATTATGTTTTTAGATAGCAAAAAAAAAACAAGATAAAATAAATCACGGGTTTAATTCAAAAGGGAGTAGTTATAATTTCCGCACCAGTTTATTTATCGATCAATTTGATTGTAGCGGATCGTTTATTCCTATTAATATCATAAACTAGCTTTTACTTGTAGTTTCGTTCACATTAATATAGATTTAATCCAGTGGTACTCAAACTTTTTTTTTTATGTCATAGGTGGCAAACGAAAAGGTGGGTCACCTGATGTTAAATGATCACCACCGTCCATGGACACTAACAACACCAGAGGAGTTGCAAGTGCGTTGCCACCCTTTGGGGGAAGGGTTAGGGGAGGGAGAGGGAGAGGAGAGAGGAGGGGAGGGGAGATGGGCCTCCGGCGCTCTCACTGACCGAACGAAACGCAACAATGCAAGCACTGTTACTTCACGTCGGTTTTCTATGAGAGGGTGGTACTACCCCGGACGAACCGACCCATTCTTGCTGAAGCCAGTAATAGTTTCAGCGTGGCTCTACCACCATTAATTAATTTTAGACGGGCCACAAACTAACTACTATTTATGTATTAAATTAACAAAACAAATTAACAACGTATTAATGTGGTAACAAATGTTTCTTCAATAAAACAAGCTTGGTATAACCCACATACCATAAAGAACGCATTGCAGTCGGGTTATCTGGGATATATTTAATTTACTCGGCGTGCTCATAGGTTTTCTGATGGGCACGAAATTTAAAATAATTGAAAATAAAATATAATTGGATGGGCCAACTACAAAGACCTAGCGGGCTGCAGGTTGAGTATAGTTAATTTAATCTATACTCTGGGCATTTTTTTGACGAAGAAGACCTGCCCTTTTACGCACCGCTGACAGCGTTAAGGTGTGATATGGTAACAAACACACTTTCGCATTTATAACATTAGCTAGGGAGTAAACGTGAGTTCGTTACGCTTTCACGGCTTAATCCCTGAACTGTCCAAAACCACAAGAATTATGATGTAGACCTTATGATGCAGTGGTTACAACAAAAAAAAACATATTTATTACAAAATTTGAGAAACTTGAACAATTACAAATTGTGTAATGAAAAATTATAATTTAAAAAACTTGGCCATAAATTTTAAAATATCACCCGCCATCTTGAGATTAGACTTTTGAAAAATCAGCCGAGGGGTTAACTACTCGATCAATCATTATTAGAGTCCGTTATTTACCAATTTTACTTTTTTGACTTGGTTATCGTTCAAATCGTTAGTTTATAGCCTAAAAACTTTTTAGAAAAAAAAAGGATTTCGAAGCCATACCTAAATAAAGCAAAAGTATCCCATTGGGGACACCAAATATGAGGTTTTCCACTTTTTAGAAATGAATTTTTATCGTGCTTTTTTTATGAAATAAGTCACCAAATATTATTAATTTGCCCTCTACTATGAACTCTTGGGATGGAAAAATTTTGATATGGGCGTCAAACAATTAATTTTGATAACATTAAATATAATTAGAAAAAAACGTGTGTGTGTACTTATGTACACACGTTAGAAGTTATACTTCTTAGGCGTAACAAAATAAAAATATTTTCACAAATTTTATCTTTCGCCTTATTGTACGTTTGTAGAAAAAACGACACTTACAATAGAAAAAAGGTATTTAATACATTGAAAGTTTGAAATACAAAGAAACAAAATGTTGACTATAGCTAGCTTTAGGGTGTCGGTTTTTCGTGACGGTGTGCGCGCACATCCTAACGCGCCAAAGGAAGTATAACTTAAAAAAACGGCAAAAAATAAATTTTCACCAATAACTTAGGTATCAAGAAAAGCCAACTTGGTAAATAACGGACACGCTAATCACCATGACATTTTATAAACAAGTTGTCATGGGCCCGGAAAAGGACACAGGGTGTCTCATCAAGGCCAAGTACTCTTCCCGAGGTATATATAAAATCATCAATAAATCCAGCTAAGTCTCGAAACAAAGCTAGTCGTTAAAAGATCCATTTGCTGAAGACAGTAACACGCCTAAACCTAGACCGTGAATTGGTTTCATCGTTACAAATCTATTAGAAAACACATGACGTTCATTTCATATTACATTCAAATAAATCATCAGTAAACACATGACTATAATTCGACGCTATACACAGATGTTATGCGTCATCAGTAGACACGTGACTTTCTATTTCCATTGCAAATATAGATCACTGACTGTGCCCTGCAGTTTCACTCGTGTTTAATATTTCCCAATTATTACATAAGTAAACACATGACTTTATTGTTAACTAGCTGACCCGTGCAACTTCGTCTGCACCAAATCGGTTATCACCGGTTTCAATTATATTTTTAAATGCGAAAAGTTTTAATAAACCTAAAACCCGATTGAAGCCACACCTACCGTTTCCAATTGTAAATCCAAACTATCAAGGGCCTCATTCAAATATACGTTTCGGTATATACCCAGATGGTATGTGAGAAATCTTTTAAAATAAGCCTACAACCCGTTCGTAGCATCATCTACCGGGTTCAATTAAAATAAAAACTAACCTACATATTATAGCGGCAATGTAAAAAAAGCTTGACAGTTCTATGAATCCCCAATTGGAACGAAGTTCCTTTCCCTTTTTTGTAGACGTTTACTATACAGTCAGTATAGTTTACGTTATAAAATATCAAGCTGATAGAGTTAAATTGTAAATTAAACGGTAAAATATATTCATAAAATAAATAATGATAAATTAAACACTGACTGATACCATAACTATTTTCGACTTGTATTAAAACTTTTTCACACTTCATTGTATTGAAGAAAAATATAAATATTAAAAAGATATGACCACAACGTGTCAACTGTCACTTCCTGTAACTATTCGTCTAAGAACTAGCAACGGTTTTGACAGCGAATTCGAATAAGCCAGTTTTTTTATATATTTTTATGTTCTTCCAAAAAGCGTGCGGGCTACCTAACTACCGGTAAACCTTGCGTTTATTAGTGCATATCGCAGCTGTACAGACGAAAATATTGATTTTTATATCATTTAGAATGTTTTGTTTTTCACCAACTTTAAAACACTACTAAAACATGAAATTATAATTGCCAGACACTTTTTTGTTAGTAACAATAATGTGCCCGATGCTATTTTATTGTAAATAAAAAAAGGTATGTTAAGATAGCTGTAATTTTAATATTACTTGTAGGTTTCACTCGTGTTTAATATTTCCCACATATTTAAACACATGACTTTATTGTTAGTTAAGAAATCGTTACTTGGAAATAGACTGAATTGAATTTGAAATTGAACAGATTGAAATTGGTACTAACTCAAGCCTACAACAAAAAATCATAATTTACAGTACTTCAATGTGATCCGAGTCGAAGATTTTTCCTTAAGAAACTAAATAAGTAATCATTTATACTCTACATACCTACGCATTCATTTTATCTATTCAGAACACTATTTATGTATCTTTAATTGTATTTGTTAAATTCCTTCGATCAACAATAACTAGATAAAGGGTCACGTACAAAATAGAAGCTAAAAGCTGTCCGCGTAAATATACACTTAAGTGTAGCTATTTGTTTATTAAGAAAAGGAAAAAAAGTTTTAAAACAGTTTTAAGTTCAACCTAATTACAACCATAACACCCAGTAATAAAGTCACAAATGTTCAAAATATTATCTAATACTTACGATAAAACGAGCAAAGCAATAAATTACTCCTCTCACAAATGAAAAGACCACATAAACAACATTTAGTGTGAATTCAACCTTAACACGTAATGAATAAAGTACGTTTTCCCGTTATTGTGCGTGTCTGTGCGTTGTTGGAGAGCCTAGGCCAAACATTTGTATCACAGGTTTAAAATCGGTAATTTTGTTCAAAAATTAATATTATTTATTACTTTAAAGCTTAAAATATAACTTATTCGACATGTATTTAGGGAAAGTAAGATACTCCGGCCGTTAAATTTCCTTTTTCGGATATTATTTTTGCATCTTTTGAATACACTGCGGCATGTGAAACGGGCTTACATTGGCTGTGTTTCAAACAAACTAAACAAAATAAAAACTCACGTTTCAAGTGAGCTGTTATTTACCTAGACGTATTTTTCGCGCCGACCCTTTATCTAGTTATTGTTGATCGAAGTTAAATTCATTTTTTTTAACTTTTTTTTGGTAACAATACCGCTGGATAACTGAAACAATATGCCTTGTGGCATTAAGTGCAATAAACTATTAATTAATTCAATGAGCTATCAGAAATTCTCATTATCCTCACCTTTCCCACTAGTACAGTAGTCGATGGCGAACCTCGTGGCCTCCCTGCTCGCGATCACGTCCATACCGTCCACCCATATTCCGGGCACATAGTCACCACGGGCGTAGTAATCCGTGCTGGCCGAAGACCTGTCCACACTGGTACCCATACCTGTTCGAGATTATCTTAATAAACATCTATTTATGGCATCTCATCACAGTTTTCCTTGATAGTATCTGGAGGAATGATAGCACGCTGGAATGTCGTAGTTGCCAAACTGCAACAACATTACACATATCACCTCCACACACGTGCACGCACATACGCTTACACATGCAAGTGGAATGGTTTTATTTTTTCCCTTAAGAAACTGAAATAGTTTAGAAAAAAAATTCCGACACAAAATACATATAAGAGTTGTTGAGGTATGTATGCTTGGTACACATATATGTTTCAATAACTCATATAAGTATGAATATATAGCTTAGCTCAGATAGGTCGCGAATTGCATGAGTCAGGCAACAGCCCAAGCCGAGGTGTGCCGTGCACCCTTGAGCTAATTGTCAAATAATATCGGCTGAGTGCCTTAAGCGCTCGCCTTAGTAGTCCGGTGAAGCTGTTAAGACCTTGCTAGGTCAATAGAATAGTCAGGTCGAGAAAAAAAAACCTTTAGTTGCTCGATAAAAATATGGTTTCCGGAACACACCCATAGATATGGTATTATGGTGGTAGAGCCACGCTGAAACTATTACTGGTTTCAGCATGAATGGTTCGGCTCGCTCAGGGTAGTACCACCCTCTCATAGAAATGGTGTCTATGGACAGTGGTTATCACTTAACAGCAGGTGACCCACCTGTTCGTTTGCCACTTATGACATAAAAAAAAAATGTGATAGAAATATATTTGCCAAAATACACTTGTAATTACTCAGTACAAATATGTTTGTCACAACACAGTTATACTTGCTCAGTAAAAATATAGTTGCCAGAATACACATATGGTTGCTTGGTAAAATTATAGTTGCCAGAACACACTAATAGATGCTTGGTTCAAATTAGGCTGCCAGAAAACTCCTACAGGTGCTAAATTTATATGTAATTGCTAGAACACACCTATAGGTGCTTGATTCAAATATGGTAGCCAGAACCGAACTATGCTCGGATAAAATATGGTTGAGAAAACACACATATAGATGCTTGGTTCATATATGGTTGTAGGTGGTAGAGCCACGCTGAAGCTACTACTGGTTTCAGTATGAATGGTTCAGGTTCAGGCACTTACCATCAGGTGACCTATAATATAAAAAAGGTGTTTTTTTTTAAATATGGTTGCTAGAACACATCTACTGGTGCTGGGGTCACAAAATTACTGCCATAGAACAACTATAAAAGTTCAATAACAAATGTTACAGATTAAGGGTAGTAACTAATCGGATGAACATTAGAAAACTGTCTACCAAATGACCGACGTGATAATGTCCTTCTCTAGTTTAATATGGAATTGTAAAGTACAACCATCAATTCGATACCAGAATCAAAGCCCCGTTTTAGAAATCAAAAAAACATTCACCATATCCATTGTTCTCGCAGACGAAGACACAAGGCAGGTCCCACAGCTTGGCGATGTTCAAAGCTTCGTACAGCTGACCCTGGTTAGCTGCTCCGTCTCCATACAGCGCAAAGCAAACGCCTCCGTCGGCCCTGTACTTGTGAGCGAAAGCCACACCAGCGCCCAATGGTGTCTGTGATAAGCATTATGTGACCATTATTATAACAACACTAGCTGACATTCGCGACCTCGTCTGGGTTGCTTATTCTATCAATGTTTTATTTTAAAAAGGAAGGAATATAAAAACCACACGGCAGCTACTCCAACACAAGAAAACATACATCACTGAATGTGTAGTTTTTTATTATGTAGCCATTGTCACAGCATAACACCAGTTGATAATCGCAACTCTATATGGGTTATTTATTGTATTACCAATAATTTTTCTCTCAGACAAAAATATGTAGGGGGACCACATGGCTTACCCAACTGTTCCACCACAAGAAGACAACTGAATGCGCAGTGTATATAAAAATCGAAGATTTTTGAAACTTGAATAACTGTGTGTTAAATGAAATTTTATGTGTAATCTTTGTGTTAAAAAACCGTGCGAGCTGCACTAAGCTTAACTTCATATGAACCACACAAATTAGTGGATGCATTTTAAAATTGACGAAAATTTTGACTAAAGCTATCTTACCAAGAGCAGAGAATAATGTTCAGAACAGAACAGAACCTCGGTAAGTACAGCTTGTGTGTGCACATGTGTGGAGAGTAATAAACTAGTGCAGTGCTAGGCACATCATGGCCCTTTCTTTATTTGAATAGCATTGTGCTCAAGGGCTTCACTGCGGTAAGTCGAACTTAACTTTCCATCAACTACTGTCAAGTAATTTTACCGAAGGAGTATTAGACATAATGTGGATTATAATTTAAAAATGGCTATAAAGGATGAAAATAAAACCATCATAAAGGCGATAATCTCAGATAAAAAACCGATGTATAATAGTTAACAATTTAAGTAAAATAAAAAATAATGGCAATAGTTGCTCGCAATTACAAGGACTTTTGGACATCATCACATAGTATAAAACAAAGTCCCCTATCGCGTCTGTCTGGCTGTCTGTTCGCAATAAGCTCAAAAACTACTGAACGGATTTTCATGCGGTTCAGTGTATAAAACGAGTCATGAGGAACGTTTTGGTATATCATTTGTCAAGGATTTTTTTTATAATTAGGGCAGGACAACGTCTGCCAGGCCCGCTAGTAAATAAAAAAATAAAAAAAAGTAGAAAAAGGGTGCGGGCCAAGAGTCTGCAGATATATAAAAAAGGAAAGCAGATTTCATTTATCAGGACTTCGATTGTAACGATTTTTCGGTTATAGCGATGTCAGACTTTGGTCCTTGTATTTAAAGTATGATTTCGTAAGAAATTTATTCGGCAATAACAACTTCGGATATAGCGTCTTTTTCGGGTTTACATTTACAGATGATGATGATGATGCTCGCTTCATTTCTAGGTAGGACTAATTAAGACATGTACAAAGTTGAAGTTATGAGTCAATTACATAGCAATGTCCTGTGTGTGAACAGTGTTTCGTAATATTGTGTCGCTGTATATATAAACAATGCACTATAACACATTTTTTCAATTACACATGTGTATAAAACACATACATCATTTAAAAAATAAATAAATGTATGTGACTTTCTGCTATTTTGGATATAGCGGCTTTCGGATATAGCGACTTTTGGATATAGCGACTTTCGAATATAGCGACTTTCGAATATAGCAAGTTTCGAATATAGCGAATTTCGGATATAGCTACGACATTAAAGTGATCCCTCCAACGTCGTTATAACCGAAATCCACTGTATAATAAAAAAGATTTAAAAAAATCGAACCTGAGCCCCGACGATACCGTTCCCACCGTAAAAGTTACGGGCGTATAGATGCATGGAACCACCTTTGCCGCGGGAGACGCCGGAGTGGCGGCCCGTCAGCTCGGCCAGTACTCCGAGCACACTTGCACCCATCAGGTATGTCCATCCGTGGCAACGGTACGCTGTTATTGCCGAGTCTACGTCACGCATCGCAGCCCGCATACCCACCGCCACGGCCTCTTGTCCTAACATTAATATACGAACAAATTGCAAAAACACTTTTTGAAGCTTCTTTTAGCACACTTGACTTGGGAAATAAGCTAGTGTATGCGTCATGAGAGCGTTACGAAAAGTGTTATCGGACGAGGCGAACAGAAGTTGAGATGGAGATATAACTTAGTGAAGATAGAAAAATAGAGTTATGTTTCGTATTATCAATGAAAACCTATGATACATATATATATTTTTAGAAAATTAATGTATGTACCTAATCCGGCCATAAGTTCTGTTACAATAGAACAAAAATTTTTTTTTAAAATAAAGTAATGTAATATTATTAAAATTTATACCTACATAATTACTAGTCTCAACAAAAAATAAAAAAAATATACACTTCGAAATGGCATGTATTCAGGTCACTTGATGTTAAGTGATCACCGCCATCCATAGACACAAGCAACATCAGGGGAGTCGCGAGTGCGCTGCCAGCCTGTGTTTGAGGGAAAGGGATGGAGAAGGGACAGGAGGTAAGGGGAGGTGGGCCTCCGGTGCTCTCACTGACCGAACGAAAAGCAATAAGGCAAGCACTGTTACTTCATATAGATTTTATGTGAGAAGGTGGTAATACCCCGGGCGAGCCGGCCCATTCATACTGAAACCGGTAATAGATTTAACACTCATGAAGTCACAAGCAGAAGCTAGTATTTACAATAATCATTTAGAGTTACTGTTAAATCATTAGTTACCTGAATATAAGTGACAGAATCCTCGAATGCTCTTCTCTTTGTATAGATTGCCGGATGCTGTCTCAATTCGCCGTAGTATAGCCAACTGTTCATAAAGTTTGAGGGCATCTTCAGCAGTAAGGGATGCAGATGTAGCTGGGCCTTTATCCAATTTGTGGAGTTTGTAAGGCTAAGTAAAAAATTGAAAAATTAATCATAGTTTTTATACAGGAAGAGATAAAAAAAATGAACAATAAAAACATATATAAATTATTCTTGGGGTGTCGCGGGGTGTCCAATAACATCATAAGAGTTGAGACAGCCAAACCAACCTCACCTGCTTGCTGAACAACAAAGGAGGCAATGGCGAAAGCAGGATGGTAGGGCTTTACAGCCATGTATATGGCGAAAAATGCTGTCATAGTGATTCGCTTCTGCGGATCGCATTTCGGGATCATTCTGTGGATATCCAGCTTTTCGCAGGCCGGCATGACAGCGGCGACCGGCGATGGATAGTGTGTCACTTGGTGGTCGTCATTGTTTTTGGATTGTACTGTGCTTACCATCAGGCATAGTGCAATCATTTTGCTGTGCGTCAATAAAAAAAATTCTTTCTTATTCTTATAATTAGAAACATATTTTTTTTAAGAATTATCATGTGACTATAATCTCAGCTAATGATAAACAATAATGGTCTAAGATGTTAAACACTCTAAACCTAGAGCAAGATTGGCTCTCAAGTAAATACCACACCTTAGACAGATTAAAAAAATTAAAAAATACAGGGCTCCTAGATTAGCTTCTCAGTTATAGAAAAAATGTGAGATTTTGATTCTAATTAAAACAAAATGTTGTGCAAAAAATATCTAAGTAATTTAGTATTAAATATGTTTTTTTTTCTTTATGTTTCATGACAAAAAATATTTTATTTAAAAAATAATCAGTTTCGAAAAGAAATGAATATAATTTCGAAAATTATAATTGATTTTTTTTATCTGCACAAACATGGCACACATTCTTCTTAACAGAATGATAATAATTCTTTATACTTTTGATTGTTTGAATGGGTTTTTTAGGATTTTTAGATTCGTAATTGGACCCGATAAATGGTGCTATGACTGGATTCCAAGATATCTAATTTTTCAGGCAGGACAATATCTGCTAAACCAGCTAGCAATTGTATAAAATTGCACATTTTGTCACAACTATCTGTTTTCTATGCCCCATGTATTTGTTAAGAATGGTAACGTTTATTTATTTATTTATTTTAGGATCCTTAACATGACAATACATTAGTGAGTATATAAAAAGTAGGACTATTGTAACACATTATTCGGCTGAGTGCCTTAAGCGCTCGCCTTAGTAGTCCGGTGAAGCTGTAAAGACCTTGCTAGGTCAATAGCATAGTCAGTTCGAAAAAAAAAAAAAAAAGTAACACATTATAAATGTAGTCATATTTACAGACAACCCAGGCATGCTCCAACAATAAATTAAATATTAATAAAACAAAAGATTAAACTAATTTACATATTAAAAAAAAATAAAAAAATTACATGATAATACAAAAACGAGAAAATTGAAACAGAAAGAGAAATATATGAAATACTAAAAAAAATCATAACTGTATTTTGTGAAGAGACTGATATGTCTCTATTGCTGTTTTAAAATGATTTCATTTAGTTGAGAAAATGTCGCATGTTTTATGGAGAGAGTTATATGACCCAGATATTCTGTTGACCGGAGAATAAAAGCCTAAATTAGTACATGAATGAGAAATATAAAATGGAACATATTTATTAGATCTCGGAAGCTTAGCTTAGCTAATATTCCTAATATTACATTTATGTAAAGCTTAAAAATTTTCTTACTAAAATCCTAAAATATAAGAGATACTCTGTTGGAGTAATCAAGATGGATGTCTATAAAATTTCCAATTACTCAAGTAACACTCTTAGACCTCTATCATTTCAATTCATTTATTATGTATCTTTACATAGTATAATACAAAGTCCCCCACCGTGTCTGTCTGTCTGTTTGTCTGTTCGCAATAAACTCCAAAACTACTGAACGGATTTTCTTGCGGTTTTCACCAGGAGATAAAGTGATTCATGAGGAAGGTTTTAGTATATAATTAGTCACGGATTTTTTTATAAACAGGGTGGGACAATGTCTGCGTGCCCGCTAGTGTAATATTAAAAATTACTTCTTTCACACAGTTTTTTCAAAAATAGGAAATATGGAAATAATTCTTAAAGTGCTTATTTCTCACTTACAACTAACTTAAGTTCTTTTTTTTTTTAACAAATTGTAGCATATTATATTTTATATTTGAGAAAAGAATATAAAATAAAAATATTAAAAAAACTTCTACAACACATCTAAAAATATACAGTTCTCTATGTATTTTCTAATTTTTGTTGTTTTATAAGCATGTAATGTTTGTTTATGAGTATATAACATTAAATCTCATATTTCATTCAATAATCTTATCTTATTTATCTGATTTATATGAGAATATAAAATAGAATCACTGTCAAGGTTATTTTGATTATTTTATAGGAATTATAACAGTAGAACTTAAGTTTTATAGATTAGTAATAGTGTGGAAAGTATTTCACTGAAATCTCATGGTCATAAAAATAATACACTTGACATCTGAAGGTTAGGTTACATAATTAAAAAAAAAATATTTAAAAAATCTCAAGCCTGCGTAAAAGAATTTGTTCATAACCAACTAAAGATTTAAAATGTAAATATATTTTTAAATAATTATAATAGTTGTGAACCTCACCTTAGTATCAAATGTGGCTTCACTTTTTGTACTGTATTTTACTTTCGTTGCCCCCACTATAGGTGCGGTCACTTTCTACAAGACAAAAATTGATTTTAATAACTTCCTAGTGACAATATTTCATATAAAGATAATTATAGAATTATTGAAAATGAAAACAGACCGCAAATGTATTTGCTGACACCAGCTTAGTGGCTGACGGAATTATTTTACTCATTATAATAATCAATTTCTCTATGAAGCCCAGATTTATGTAGTGATTCCCTGAATGGGCAATTATTTACTGAAAAAAAAATCTGGTAAAGAGGTCTCTAATAGCCTCTATACTGCAGAGCGAAAAAGTACAGCGCGAAAGTGACGTTTGTGACTTTGACTGACATCTAAGGTCTTCTTCTTTTTCTTTTTAAATAGTGCTGTAGGTACATTGGCCTGTAATTATGACATCGCGCCCGCGTTCGCGCTGTGTAATGTTTCGATCACCACCAAATTGGCCGATAAAAAACAGAATAATAAAAAAATACGATAAAGTTTTAGACCAAATAAAGTTAACACAAAACCAGACGAAGTTTAGAAATGCATGAAATATTTTAGATATCAGATTTTACATAAAAGAAACGTTCTTTTATTTTTTAAATAATAGTAACTGCTTTCAGAGATATTTAAAAAAACACACCTGTGCCCAGGCTCGCATCAAATAAAAAGACAGATACAGATTTCATTATGTTATTGTGCAAATATTGTAGAAATGGTTAATTTTATGTATACATTGTATTTCAAATATTTACTCAAGTAGCAAATTAGAATTAGAAGAAAATTGTAATTGGTACTTTCGTATTAGATGCAGCGGTTGGCGAGCACGGTGCATTTAATACGAAAGTACCTTAAAATTTTATGAGCATTACAATAGATTATAGAATATGGTTGTGATAGTAGTACATGCAATTGAAGGACAATTGAATATCATAAGGACGTTGAAACACATCTTACATTGTCATTGACATATTATACAGTTGCTTAAGTAAACTTTGTTGTTTATTTTAAGTAAAAAATAGAAAATAAATATAAACTAGGAACATTTGTTTTACTATTAATATCGGAAATAAAAGTTAATTGGTGAAATCATTTATAGGACACATATCACGGTAGAATCTATTCTTTGTTCTGTGAACACAGACCCTATAATAATGGAATAGGTATTCTACAGATTTTTGTACATATAAATTTATTACACATACAATGTTTAAAGTTTTGTCTATATAAAACAGTACAAAGTTAGGCTTATGACTTCGATCAATCATAACTAGATATCGGGTCGGCGCAAAAATACGTCTAAGTAAATAACAACTCACTTAAAACGTGAGCTTTTATTTTGTTTAGTTTCTTTGAAACACAGCCAATGTAAGCACGTTTCACAATGCCGCAGTGTATTCAAAAGATGCAAAAATTATACCCGAAAAAGCAATTTAACGGCCGGAGTATCTTACTTTCCCTAAATACATGTTGAATAAGTTATATTTTAAGCTTTAAACTAACAAATAATATTCGGTTTTGAACAAAATTTACCAATTTTAAACCTGTGGTACAAATGTTTCGTCAAGGCTCGCCAGCCACACACAAACACGCACAATAACGGGAAAAAGTACATTATTAATTGCTTGTTAAGGTTGAATTCACACTAAATGTTGTTTATGTTGTCTTTTCATTTGTAAGTGACGGGAGTAATTTATTGTTTTGCTTTTATCGTAAGTATTAGATAATATTTTGAACATTTGTGACTTTACTACTAGGTGTCATGGTTGTAATTAAGTTGAACTTAAAACTGTTTTAAAACTTTTTTCTTCCTTTCTCAGTAAACAAATAGCTACACATAAGTATATATTTACGCGGACAAGATTTGGCTTCGATTTTGTACGTGACCCTTTATCTAGTTACTAGCTGACCCGTGCCTACTTCGTTGGGTGGTAATAGGCATTATCAAGCTACAACTTTTTTCTGGAACTCAATCATATATCTCTCATCGTTAAGGCAGCGTTCGTAAGAAACGTTTTCGTTCGACCATTTTTTTCTCCGTCTCCCCAGATATTACCCCCTACACCCTCACAAACTTTATCTCCTTATGATATTGACTTCGTACGCGTCGAATGGTTATTTTGGGTAAAGACGCAGCGGAAGCTCTGAAAAGGAAAAAATACCCCAATTTTGCAACATTCTTCATTGCTTCTCGGCTCCTATGGGTTTTAGCGTGATGATATATAGCCTTCCCCGATAAATGAGCTATATAACACTGAATTTTCAAAATCGGACCAGTAGTTCCTGAGATTACCCCCTACAACGTCACAAACTCACAAACTTTACCTCTTTATATTAGTATAGGCTCGAAGGCTTATGACCAAGGTTGCTTACAACAAATCCAGTAGATTAGTATTTAATTATTATTATTTTTTTAAGACGAGTGTGCCAAAGCACACCACACGACTGCAGAAGTAAAACTTGTTTAGCTTCATCTATATGTATATATATTATACTTAAAATATTAAAATCTTATAATCGCTGAATGTTAAAAATCACAAAAATATTGCACACATATTTCTTTGCTATATAATTATAACTAATATAATATAACATTGTTAATGATTCAGACATTACACAATTTATAGAGCCGCTTCAGTTGTGCAGAGACATTGCCTCACTGAGCGTGTTCTACCGTCTGTATCATGGCGAGTGTTCTGAAGAGCTATTCAATTTAATCCCTTCCTCTCCTTTTCATACCCGAACGACACGCGCTGGGCTTCGGAGCCATAGTTTTACGGCAAATCCTATCTGGGCACGAACAAAAAGGTCCCATCTTCTTATCTACAGTACAGCCGTACAGTAAAGCTGTGGAACAATCTCCCGGCCAGTGTGTTCCCTCCTTCCTATAATATTGGGTCCTTCAAGCGTAACGTGAAGAGATATTTATGCAGGCCGCATTACAGTGGCGACCGGTGAGGGATAGTATGTCTCTCGGTAGTCGCCATTGTTTTTAAATTATACTGTGTTCCCCACCAGGCACAGTAAAGTGACTTTGCCGTGCTTCGATAAAAAAAAAAACTATCTGGTGAAATAAGACACATTTTATCTTAGATGACAACTGATTTATAATGGTGACATAAAACAATATATACAATATTTCTGATTCTATATTTAAAATATATAAGAAGGTTTCAGTTCGTAATATTCCTCCTCATCTTAATTACAACTCCTCAATCAATCGGCGTGGTGCACGTGTTCGACGTTGGCTGCGCCGTGGTTGAGATCCAATAGGAATTGGTGATGCGGATGTTGATGTTGGTAACGTCGATGTAGGTGTTGGAGATGAGGATGTGGAGGCTGGTAACGAGGATGTTGCTGGCGTAGTTGGCGGTAGTATATTTGCAGGTAAACTTGACAGAGGTGGATCGACAGGAGAGTTTATTGTGAATTTAAAAGGTTCTGCAAGGTTTAGTGATGTTGGCATAGACAAAGCTCGAGGTCTAATATGATCAGCGTGTCTTCTCTTTTCCTCCCCACCAGGTGTAGAGACGATGTATGAGTATCTATGCTTACGGGCTCTCACAGTGGCAGGTTGCCATTTTTTCTTTTGTTTTGTTTTTATGTAAACATCTTCACCTGGATGGTAAGAACAATATGGAACAATATGTTGGGTGTAAGTGCTACCTTTACCTCGTGAAAAATTTCCGGTGTTAAAGAATTTAGGAGTAAATCTTTCTTTAAGCTTTCATCTGAAATGTTAAATATTTTGCACTTGGTTTCGAAAAAATCTTTAAAATCTTCAACCTTGCATGTCTGAGGGTTGAATTTGTCAATATTAAAATTCTTAAATATAGTTATTTTACCCATACATCTTGAAGATGAGGCGTTCGTCACACCTTTTGTATCGTTGTCCGATGTAACATCTTTCGAATGTATATTGGGTAGCAATAATTTCAATAATTGTGTAATTTGTTCCTGCTGTGCTTGTTGTACACTCAGGAAATGTGCAAATTGTTCATTATTCATTATAAAACTTTCACTTCGTCGCCAATGAAATAAAACACATTTTATCTTAGATGACAACTGATTTATAATGGTGACATAAAACAATATATACAATATTTCTGATTCTATATTTAAAATATATAAGAAGGTTTCAGTTCGTACTATCTGGCAACCTAAATCTGACGTCATTCATTAGCTGTCAAATTCGTGTTGTGATGATTTCATTGTGAATGACGAACAAAAAGTATACGTTTTGCAATAATAAACGTTATAAAAGTGTTAATAATTTTGCGTCATCATCATATAGACACCAGTGTTTATCGAAATACAACCTACTGAGTAATTTTTAAATATATTTATTTGAAAGTATGGAGTTTCCTCACATCGGAAAGAATTGTTCGTACCAATATTGTAATAAGTTGGGTAAGTTCTAGAATAATCTAATATATTTAAAAATAGATGCTTTAATGCTACTATTTCTCTTATTTATATGTGGTTCTGTTTGTATTTGCCTTGCCAATAAATAAATGTAAATTGTGTCGTATTATTTATACGCTTTCAAAAGTATAACAGTTTTTGTTACATACTGATTCTGATTCTATTGTAAAAAAATCCGTATTCGCGAGTTTTTATTGGTTTTGATAGAGCAGTTTCTCTGTTACTTTTAATATGAGTCAAGCCTAATTACTTGGTAATGGTCTTCTTCTAACCAATTACAAAGAAAACTTGTTCAATCATTTTGATTAACTGTGAAAAAATATACAAGCCTGAAGTGATAAAGAGGGTACTTGCACTTTTATTTTAGAAGGTCACAGATCATTCTATAAATTGGGCTTGGCATAAGAAATTCACATCCTGAATTTGGAGTTGTTAAGGTTTGTTTTTTATAGGGGTTGGTTACCCCTTTCAAAAGACACCCCCTCACCCCGTGGAGACATGTAGTTTTTTAAAATATGTGTTTGAAGTTATGTGGTGATTTTTCGTTCACATGCGTATTTTTAACGTTTATAATACTATAATTTTGTTGTTTTATACATATTTATTGTAATTGTTCACTATTATTTCCCAAAAAAAAAGTAATATAAATTATTAATATGAGGTAAAACGGACCGTTTTCCAGATGTTGTATTTTTTGTTTTATTTCTATTATGTTTAATCCAAAATTCAACTGTCTCAATTCTAGGCAAAAAATACAATTTCAGTTATTTATATGATCATAAAGCCTCTCCACACATAACACAGGGGAGCGAGCACAGATGTAGGTTACAATTGTGAACACATCAAATTCCTTGTTGTTTATGTTAAATATTTTTTAACCACTATGAGCTTAAATATGAAATATTTTAATGAAAAATGAGGACAGAAGTTTGTTGTAAATAATTTTTTTTTTGTTCTCAATATTTATGCTGTTCCATCAATAATTTATACCTTAATCCATAAATATACATAGTTGCATATAAGTTATTATTTTTTTAGTGGATAAGTCAACCTTTTTTTATGCAAAATATCTATAATTATTAGTGCTGTTACAAGAGTTTTAAATACTTAAAATTTATTTTTTTCATAAAAATTAATATTTTTCTAGCTATAATTATTTTCTCTATTTATATATAGATATAGTATTGTACAAACTGTTGAATTTAATCTTAAAAATCAAAATCATATACAAAATTGTCAATGATTGTTCGGAGGCGACATAATCTCAAAACTTTGACCATGAATATCTCAGTAACTATAACTTTCTGCGGCGGGGGAGTGATTTAGAGGGGTAGTCCTTATTTCAGGATGTGAATTTCTAATGCAGCCTCAATAATATAATAAGAATAATAGAAAGGTGTAGAGTAAAGAAGAACTACAGAAACTATTATTTTGAAGAGATACTTAAATTTACTATTCATTTTAGAATGGAAGTGTTAAAAATTTCAAAGATATGATGTCATTTTCAATATTCTTATTTATTACTTAAATGGTTTTTTGGAATACATTTTTACAGATTTTCTACCCATGAGATGTGGAGCATGCAGAGAAGTTTTTTGGTCAGTATTAATTTGTATTCTTACTGTAAGGGAGTCGCAAGTACGTTACCATCTTGTGTTGGGGGGGGGGAAGGAATGGAGAAGGGGAAAGTGGAAGGGGAGGGGATACTAGCAAATAAGTTTTCTGTGTCTTCATATCTCAGCATCTTCAACCAGAATGTAACTACTTCCTTATATTTATGGTTATTCAGTGAATATACATCATGAATTTTATACTGTATTATATAACTTCTTTAATTGAAATTTCTATCTAAAAATAGTTACTATTCTTTGTCATTCTATAAATCATTATATATTATCTTAGTGTTACTTGCTCAATACAGATTTTACTCTTTTCTTTCATCTTTAAAATTCACATCCTCCAATAGAGATCAAGCCCTGTGTTACATAGGATTTTACAAAAATACCAGTAACTCACACAAAATATATCATACTACATCAAGACCCAGAACAATCATTTGATGGTAACAGAAAAATTGTCCAGCATAGGATTTGAACTCACAATTCAAAAAGAGGTGGCTGGGGCAATGCAACCAATTTAATAATTGCATTCATTGTATTAATGAACCTTTATAGACTTATACACCTGTCCAAAGAAAGACAGACAGACCTGCCATGTATTGGGATATTTAGTTTTATATATATTCACAGTCAGGAAAAAGATGACCATTAGAATCTATTGTTTGTCCCTTAGCTACTTTTCTCAAATTACACTTAAATCTAAAAACAATTATCAGTATTTTGATAGCTATTTTGCTAGCAAGTTACAAATTTATCAACTTTTCTTCCAGTATGAATTTTAGTTAGATACATATTTTTCCTTGTGGTAGGACTATAGGTAAGTACTATTTTAGAACTAAGGTGATTTTACTGTCACAAGAGCTAAAATTATATTTAAGAAGTTTTTAAATTAAAAAAAAAAAAAATTCCTGGGAAAAATAACTTTTTTTTGTATTGTCCCTTAAAAGACTGTGTTTCTTAAATCACATCATCTTGATTATAAACATTACAAACTCTTTGCGATGATGCTTAGTTAAATATTGTGTGTTTCCAGCTCGGAACATTTTGCATATGCAAAACATGAATGCCCTGAGCCGAATACTCTTGATGTCCAAGTGCCGGTTTGCCCCTTGTGTGGTGCCCCAGTTCCGGGAAAAAGAGGAGAACCTCCAGATGTAGCTGTCGGAGCTCATATCGATAATCAGTGCACCTCAGATCCAGCCAGAGAAAGGCGTAATAAGGTAATTTCTTATTTGTCAACCTGTAAATGTTTCACTACTAAATAATTTCAGAAGCGAAACCTTGTGCTGATCTAAATTCCTTCTTAGTAGTGTCCTAGGTAATAGGGGTTCGTTCGTAAACCTGAGACCGAAATCGGAGATCTGAGGATCCTAGTTTGTCAAACAATGTTATAATAACTTTTATTGTTTTTATTTATTACTATCAATAATTTTAAAGAATGTCACAAGTACTTTATTCAATTTAAGCCCTGAGAAGTCAAATCAAGAAGAAGAACATCAAAACTACCACCTACCACCGGTTCGGTAAATAACCCAGTCATAGAGAAGAACAAGATACTCTATTTATATTTTCATCATACATATTTTTACAATAAACAGTTATTCTTTCATATTTAATATATATACTATATATTTAATATATTTCGATTTTACCTAGATATTGGTACATGTAGGAAAGGGAGTCTATAATTCAAGCGGAACTATTGACCCCTTTTGGTAACACAGAAAATGTGACAGTGTAATAAAGGGGGAATGGGTTTTAAGAGGTAAAATTTGAAGGACCCCTAAGTACATTTGCATGATTGTTATTGTCCTTGAAATATATTTTCCATTATCAGATGAAGTTCAGCCAATGTGTAGAACTTGATAAAAAAAGAGCACTTTGACAAGAAGAAGCTATTGTACTCTGATTATTATGTTTTTCAGGTGTTCACCAACCGTTGTTCGTATAAAGGTTGCAAAGCGAAAGAGATGGTTCCGCTCGTTTGCAGTGAGTGTTCACTTAATTACTGCCTGCGACATAGACACGCGCCCGACCACGCTTGCGAGGGAAAACTAGCTGCAAAACGAAGACAAGCCGCGTTAGTATCTCTAATTTAAGTAAAACATTTACAAGTCTAAAGTCATTATGATCGAGTGGGCTCGCCAGTGGAATGTCAATTCGATGTCCGCAAGTTCGAACCCCCGTCAAGTCAAGATTTTTTTGGAATTCGCCTAGGAAAATGTTGGGAAATGTGGGAAAATATAGAGTTTGTTGATTTCTTGGAATTTAAAATTGTTAATCATCACTAGACTGACTAGTGATTATGTACATACACTCCTTTGGGAAGAGGTCTATGACGTTACAGTGGGTTTCATACTAGCTGATGTCTCTAAATTACACTTCTAGTGAATGGATATTGGCCATGAATAATTTAGACATATGAACAACATTTTGCCATTATTCGTTAATCAAGAGTCACTTTTTTAGGGTTAACTCATAACCTACGAATGTGTTTTCAGGTTACATTTTTTAAATTTCCGTCAAATAGAGAGTTTGAAGAGATGAACCAGATCGAGTTTCTTGCCGGTTCTTCTCGATTACTGGGTTGTTTGTCAGATCTGGTGGTAGCTTTGATGTCGATAAACACCTTCTCGGGGCCTAAATTGAATAAAGTATATTTTGATTTTCAAATAACACCATGACAGTTCGAATACTGAGTAATCCACAGTTTTATATTTGCCCCATCAATGGTGGTAGTACAAGAACATCGATATTATACGATTTTTTGCTTAGATTTATGATTAATTGGTGCCAGTAGATATCGAATCAGTATTTCTCTAATCAAACCAATCAAGTGGATTATTTTATATAATATAAAGTATATATTACAGTGATGCAGCCATGGCCCGTCTGAAGGCAGCTGAGAATGCAGTAACAAAGAATACCACTACAACGTCACCAGTCACTACGTTTACGGAAGTTCAAGGAAATATGGTAAGCAAGTATAATTATTAATAAAAGAAGCTGCCTGCAAAATCACTGAAACTTTATTTCTAGCTATAAACAACTTGTTCAGTTAAATACTGATACATAAAAACTAGTTTTTACCTCTCTACTCAAACCCGAATCTAACAATGTCTCATGTTTTAAAATCCATAATCTATGCTACAGAGTGTGCGAAAGAAATATACATAATTTTATTCCACACATTGCCTGGAATTGCAGTAAAAAGTGCCATTATGACATAAATTTATTTAACTTTCAGTTTGATAACATTTTGAAGGAGTTGGGTCCATTGTAACATTATAAGATTTATAGGGAGTTCAGTTACGGACAGATTCATATATCCCTTATTAGAATCCTTTTATTGGTTTGTAAGCTACAAGATTTAAAAGAAAAAAAATGTCTTGTGTTATTAATACGGTGCTTATTTTCTTTCGTCTGTGCATAAAATATATCTTTAAGATAATAAATGATGCAGAGTAAGTCATCGGTTAAGTACAAGCTATTTTGAAAATAATATTAGAAGAAAATAATGAAAACATAATAATTTTGATTTGTATCGTATCCTATTTTACTATTTCTGTACATCCGTTTTAAGAAACAAAAAAAAAATTAGATGTTCAGCGCGACTGGTTAGTCGCCAGCAATATGTTTACAGAACAATCATTACCTGATTCTTGTTCTAAATCAATAATAAAAATAGGTGCTTAATATTTGACCTAATTATCTAGACAAAAATAAAACTGATATACACTCGACATCAGGTGATTTACGCAAAAACGAACTGGTGTAATAATAAGGAACGTAATTAATCACACCGTGCTGCGCAAACCCGCCCGCAACACCTCGTTTCCCTTTGTCCGACCGTGCGGCGTTTCCACGATAAGCAGTTACGTAATGATTAACCTTGAAAAGCGTCCCTTCAATGGTGTTGGCTCGGGTAAACCTGATTTCGGCTTGGGGTGACGCAAAACACAAACTGACACTATTAACGAAATACTCAAAAACATTTGCAACCCTATCTGTATAAACATTAGATTCAGATTTATTTTGTCGGCCAGTCGTTACATCACACGCCGACGACCTAGCGCCCTTTGATAAATACCGCCAAACACCGCGCCTGCGTCTAGTTGGATTTTTATATTTTGTATTGAATAAAAATGAATATTTATGTAATAAAATAAATAAACAGTGATTATTCTATGGAATAAATTTGTAATGCTTTATCTTTTCATTATGCCGTAGCTGATTCCTGTCGTAATCTGTTCTTTTAGGCATATAACTTATACAAAACAATTTCGATGTTTCACATCTGCCAGGCGTCCAGTGACTCCCATGTCTCATACTTTTAAAAATTTTAGAACAAACTTTAACTAAGGTTCTTTTTGTTGTTTATTAGTATTTGTTTTGATATTATTATGTTATATGTTAAATGTGACCATGAACTACCAAAGGATTGAAGGGTGTTAAACTTTAAACAGTCACTTGGTATATTATTTAACAAAGTAATAATATGGATGAAAAATTGTGACTAATCGTAATACTTCTTTCAGACCGAAGATGAGGCACTGGCTCGTGCATTGGCCCTGTCAATGCAAGAGCAAAACTCTGATGCACATGCTCGGGACAATGTCCTAGCTCGTGCCTTACTCCGTCAGCGAGTCGGAGGTGAACAGAACTCGAGATGTAACATCTCCTAGCAATCTCAATATTATGAAACCTCGTTTATACTTAAAGTGTAATTAACACTACCTTTTCCACAACTAAGAAAGTGTAAGTGATAACTGATAGTCAATGTGTTCTTATTGTGTAAAGTGCTAATGAAAAGGTTACAAAGTGCTCAATGATTTGGAAGTTTAAAGTGTATTTTTTTGTTACACCATCTATATAATAAGAATGTAAGTGAAACATGTCTGTGCTTTTTAGATTTTTGTAAAAAAAAAATGTCGCACGTGTCTAGGAATAAGTAATAAAATACATTTCAATCAATTTTATAAATCTCTGTCTGTCTGTTTGTATGAACACGCATCACTGTTAAAATACTGTAGTCATGATAACAAGAAAATCATAAAGCATATCTTCGAGTAACTTTTAATCTTTGTTTCATTAAAATCGGTTCAGTCTATCAAAAGTTATTGTAATTTTAGTGACGATGTGACTTAATTACGAGAGACAAGTAGATAGTGATTAGTTTTAATACATTGAGATGACTTTATTAGTCACTGTTTTGTACATCAGGTTACACGCGGACGAAGTTAGCGCAGCTAGTTATAATTTTCCATCTCTAATTAATACACATATAAGGGGTAAGTTCAGATTACTGTCAGTACTACTGTTAAAAAATAGTTAAGCATGTTAACACTTAACTTACATCACTTAAACCTTGCACATATTACTTAGCAAAGTGTAAATCATCCTTAATTCTGCAACGCTAAGGTATAATGTACTAATTACACTAAGCATTCTCAAATCTGTCTAATGAATACATATAGAATGGGTAAGTTCAGATTAATGCCAGTACTACTGTTAAAAAATAGTTAAGCATATTAACACTTAACTTACATCACTTAAACCTTGCACATATTACTTAGCAAAGTGTAAATCATCCTTAATTCTGCAACGCTAAGGTATAATGTACTAATTACACTATGCATTCTCAAATCTATAACGAGCAGTTATCTGATATCCATGCACTAATATAATTCGCAAATTGTAAATAAGTCTTGATTCTGTTGTACTTATGTGGTATGTAAATTGAACGCAGACTATAAGAAAATTTGTTATATTGACTACTTACTGAGAGTTTAGCTTATGTTCAAACATTTAAGTGTTACAGGAAAGACATTTTGTCACATTTGGGGTTATCCATAAATTATGTCACATCAATTTAATTATTTTTGGAATTTTTCAGTCTTGTCTCAAAAATGTCACATTTGTGTGTCTGCACTCATTCGGTGTGATCTAACATTGCAATTGCAAATTTAGAAATGATTACAAAAAAAATTGATATAATCAACAATAAATCAAACTTTAGTCATTTTCATTTTTCCCACTGATTTTGAATTGAAATTAGTCCCAAAAATTATATAAGGGCGTCCCGAAGGCTTAGTTATAAAGGAAAAAAACAAGAAATTAAAACAAAACATTAAAAATGCCATTCATTTATTAACAAAACACTGTAAATAAAAAAATAGATAACTATGAGTCATATTCACATTTCACTGATTTGATAATGTATTTAATGGACATCTAATCATACATATATAGAAAATATAGATTTATAAATATGACATCACAAAGCTTTTTTCCTCTTTGTCACACTTTGTTCATCTCTTTCTTCGTCACATGTGGCGTAATTTATGGATAGCCCACTTAACGTATGAGTTAAAGACTTAGAAATAGTAGAAGAACCTTTCGTATATATTATATCGTATATAGTAGAAGGCTCGACTGCGGATGCAAGACTATGACATCTATACCTATCAAAGTTTTGTTCATGGCATTATTTCAAATTGATTCTCAGTAGTAGGACTGACAACCGGACTGCATTCATTTCAAAATCATTTATACATTGTTATAGGCTGCATTGACTCGACATCCGATCAGCTGCGATGCACATTTCTGTTTCGTATTATATTTGTTAATGAATACATAAAAAAACATTTTTTATAGCATAGAATGGTTGAAAAATAAAGTGAATTGTTCTACTGTTACTACATCAATTAGTTAATTAATGTATTTGTTCTTACCACAAAGTAGAGAATTGTGCATTTCTACAAACTGAATGAGATGGAATGCTTTTTAGTAATGCTGTAAATTTCAATTAATTTATCTTTTATGTTCAATCACATTTCAATTTCATAACATATTAGTAACAATAAAATATTATCTAGCCGTCACCAAGTGACAAGTTATGATATACTGTATTTCTTATAAATAGTTTCCACGAAAAATACATCCACTTACCATAAAAATTGTTGTACACAAAGAATATTAAACACAATATCCACCTTACTGTAACTTAATGATTTATTGTACTATGTCATAAAATGGGTACGGACACGGGCAGAGCTTGTTTACCTAAAACAAAATTCAAATATAAAAGACATTATAAATTATAAAATCATTCCAATTCTATATAATTTTTGATGTAAATCTTGTTCCAAACACATCCTAAATATCATTTATATTGATGAATAAAGTGCAGTAACTAAACACATTGTTATTTTTACTGGGGATCAATGATAGTGTATAATTATTGATATTGCTATCTCATTTCATCTACAGTTCATCTCTATTCATACATATAAACGATCTTATTGTCAAGTTAAATTTGTACGTTTGGACCTTATTTAAGAAGTGGTTTATAGTCAAGATATTTATGTGTTTATCTTTTTGTTAAGGAGGCTATTGACTAAATTTGACAGTTTATTTTGACAGATGACATTTGTAAACGTCAAAATATAGACGTAAAGTTTCAGTAAAGTAATGTAAAGACGTAAAGTAATAGTGTTTGCATTGTTACGTTTCGTTCGGTCACTGAGAGCGCCGGACTTTTTTTTCTTCGATATGACCTCTGCATATGTAGACAATTTATAAAGATTAATTTGACAACTGTTAATATCAGAGTATAGACCAAATTCATAATTGTTTCAGTTTAGAATTTATATCTTAGTTTTAACGTTTAATAATTTTAATAAAAGTGATATCTCAAATAATATTTCGTTTCCTACATTATTTGATTTTAAACTTATATGCTGAAACTGACCAAGACGAGCCAAAATTATTGAGTTCTGTAATATGTAAAAAAGATAGTCTTTTGGATCTGTTAACGAGTATTTAAATTTCCAAAAACTGTATTATATAAAACTTGTTCCGACTGGATAACAAATAATGCAAGATTTGTAACTTTTTTCTATTTTATATAAAATAAGCAGGATAACTGTGATCTACTTTTTTTGTATAAAAATGTATATTTCTTTTATTTAATTCTAATAAATATATAATCAAAAATTTAAGTTATTGTCACTCTTCTGTTTGGAACATTATTGCTTTCTTTCTTCTTAGGTATTCTCGTTAAGTTTTCTGCTATCAATTGTGTCAGTTGCACCGGCTATGATAACTTTGTAAATTAAGTTTTATTTATGGATAAATATAATCTAGTATAAATTATGTATATGATATAACTGATTCTATTTTTGAGACAATTATAAATGTTAATTAAATAAATAATAATTTTTGACTGATTTTTGTGTTTTTCTTTAAATACCACTTACATAGTAGTGATTGATCCTGTGTGAAGTACTATTTATTGAAGTGAAAACTTCTTTAGGCGCGTTGAACGGTATTTATGGTAGAAGATAATTTTATAATTTCGTGTCATGACGTGCTAGTAGGCGTGACCGGCCATATTGCGCTCCCGGTTTTATTCGGACTAGCGATGTGAAGTATAGGGGTACATGTAATATTGATATTTTGCAGCTGATCCTATGTTTGATTGATTAAAAATTGTATATAATTGTTCCGATTGCCAATATATACGAAAACAACACTAATGTTATTAATTTCAATTAAAAATATATATAAACTTTAAATATTGTCATTTACACTATAATTAATTTATAATTCTTTAAAGAGTTATTTTAGAGTTATAAACACAATTATTTCTTTGTTTTGAGTTCTCTTCTTTCAGCAGTTCTTAGGGGTCATTCAAGTATTACATAAGCTGGATTTTTGTAATTTCTGGCGGCCCCTCCCCTGGCCGGCAAAAGTATGCAAATCAAATCAAAAATACTTTATTCAGTTTAGGCCCTAATAAGGCGCTTATGAACGTCAAACCTACCACCGGGTCGGAAAACAACTCGGTCATCGAGAAGAACCGGCAAGAAACTCGATCGGGTACATCTTTTTAACATATACCTACATATTTCGAATACATTATACGTTACAATACCGTTTTTAGTGGATGCACAGAGAGGAGCTAATTCCAAACATCACCATCGTTCACATATTGATCCACTCTATAATAGCCATTCGACACTAAAATCTGCTTGACATGGCGCTTAAATTTACAGTTCGGCAATTCGGTAATATGTTTTGGGATTTTATTGTTAAACCTAACACTATTACCTAAGAAACTATTAGCTGGTTAGCTAGTTTTGCTAAGTCTGAAACATGGAACGACCAGTTAGTTACAGTTTCTAGTATTTAGATCGTGCCGATCCTTTACAAAATGTAGGTTTTCAAAGTTTTTACGTACATACTATAAATTATCAAAAATGTTTGGGAGGGCAGGGTTAGGGTACCGAATTCCTGGAATTTGTTCCTTGTTCGTTCGTTGTTGCAATTGTTGCGTTGTTCAATGTTCTTAACCCTCCTCCATAATTGCATAAACATTTATATAAGTATATACAGTAACTACTTCAGTAAATAAATATTGCTGACGTTTTCACCATCCAGACCCCCCAACCCTTATGTCATCAAAAATAAGCAAATCAAGGACCCCCTTCCTCCCATCAGTGCTGACGTAATATTTGAATGACCCTTTATGACTAGCTCGACTTTTTTATTTACAGTTGAGAATAATGCAACAGTCTGTTGAATAATATAATAATAATAAAAAGGAGCATACTAGACTGAAAACCTACAATGCTTTATCACATTGATACAACTTTTACTATACAACTATTAATAGTGTTGAACAGTTAAATGATGTAACATTAAATATTGATAAACATTTGAAAGAGAAAAAAATCGAACAAGAGTAAATAAAAAAATAGAAATGAATTCATCTATACAAACTAAAATAAGTTATGGAAAATAAAAAATAAAATACTGAATGTTGTTTAAATAGTCATGGATACAAAATGTGTTTAATTGTCCTTTTGAATTTAATATCTTAGTAATTAAATATGAGATGTGCTTGGATGCGAGTTCAATGTGTTATATGTGATGTTAGTAGCTGTCAGACTTAACAAACATGCAACTAGAATTCACATTTTTTTTTTTCGAACTGACTACGCTATTGACCAAGCAAGGTCTTAACAGCTTCACCGGGCTACTAAGGCGAGAGCTTAAGGCACTCAGCCGATTTTATTTTGACAACTAGCTCAAGGGTGCGCGGCACACCTCGACTTTGGCTGTTGCCTGATACATGCAATTCGCGGCCTATGTAAGCTAACCTTTTTTTTTTTTGTACGTGGAGAGAAAAATCCGTCATGGACTGTCAGGCCCCCGGGGGAGAGCCCAACCTGAACCGACCACCAGCCTTTGTGCTGGCACGCAGGGGTGGTGCCATACGGCGACTTTAACCGGCTAAAAACTCCATGACAACCTACGCCGCACTATGGGAGTGTCCCGGGATAGCGTTAGCAAGCTCCGCAACACCCCTTGGCGGCAGGCGCTTCCCACGCCACACCCGACTGAGGCAGCCCGGTTGTGAGACTGCCTCCCAGCCCGCCGAACCCGTGCAATGGGAGCCCAGGGCCCCCGCCTCTTTCTCCCTGGGCTCGGCCAGCAGCGGAGAGGCAAAGCCGCTCGGCCACCGCCCCGCAACTGGTTTTTTTATTGAGGTTTACTCCTCTTCCGCCTGAGCTGTGTAAGCTATAAGTAAGCTATATGTAAGCTAACTATTCATACATATATGAGTTGTTGAAATATATATGTGTACCAAGCATACATAACTCAACAACTCTTATATATATTTCGTATCGGATAATATTCTAAACTATTTCAGTTTGATAAGGGAAAAAAGATAAAACCCTTCCACTTGCATGTGTAAGCGTTTATGCGTGCACGTGTGTGGAGGTGACATGAGTAATGTTGTCGCAGTGATGTAAGATTTTGTGTCACTGTATCGCGCGAGCAGCGTACTCATGGGCTCCACGCCGAGGGAACGGACCTAGATAGAATTCACATGCATTGCTTTAATGTAGGACTAAAAAGCGACTAGCTTAATAGCCAACAGCCTGATCAGTGCATCACGATGTCTAGATTCGTTTGTATGGAGTTTGTATAGAACCATTACGGTTTGGGACAGTCCAGGAGTTAACTTATTTTTGTTGCCATACCACAAAATAATACACAATTAATATTATTCAGAAATTTTATTATTAAATAACATTTTTAATAAATAGTTGTATAAGAATAAACAACATCAATAATAACATTTATAGTATATGTAATTGTAGATCGAATCCAAATTTTATATATAAAGACCCATCACAGTTTGCTTAAGAATTCTTACGAGTTAAAAAAAGAAACAAAGATAAGAACCATTCAAAAACGACTACATAGTAAATAACCTAATACCTCTTGATTAAAATAATACATACTTCAGCCTCTTTTTATATTTTTCTTTGGCTAATCTATTGTAATAAAGTATAAAGAATAAATTGGTCAATCCATGTTTCAGACTCAGTAAGACCAATAACTGTTTTTAGGTAATAGTGTTAGGTTTTATAACAAAGTCCCAAAGCACATTACCGATTTGCCGGGTAGTGAGTTCAAGCACCGTGTCAAGCGGGTTTTAATATCTTTTTTTTTTTTTTTTCTTTTTTTTTTTAACATAGGGAAATCCCTACGGATTCCCACCCTAGCCGGGCAGCTGAGGGTGGGGTATGTCCGACTTGCACGGACTAAAACCCCATGGTGCCTTCAATCACCTATAGGTCGGGGAGCAGGAGCTATCGAACTGGCACTACGTCGACTCCCCAGCAGGTGTCGGCCCCTCATCAGGGGCCTCGTCGCGGTCGAGGGGTAAAAAAAAAACGACCACCGTGATTCGAACCGTCGGCTCCGTCGAAACGTATAAAGCCCCGTACGTTACAACTGAGCTACGCCTACATGGGTTTTAATATCTAAAGCCTTATAGGGTGGATCGATATGTAAACGATGGTGATGTCTGGAAATGACGCCCCTCTCTGTGCATCCACCAAAAACGAATGTAACTATGTTTGTAAAAATATGTATCATGAAGAGATAAACCAGATCCCCAGTTTCTTGCCGGTTCTTCTCGATGAGTGGGTCGTTTTCCGAACCGGTAATAGCTACTTCATAAGTTCCAATTTTTTTTTTTTTTATTTGATTTTAGTATTAATGCAGTGTTGTTCACCAGACACATGGTAACAAAAGAATTTTCAGAATCGATACAACAGTTATAAAGAAAACAACAAACGAGAAAATGTTACCTTTTATATGCTATAGATAAATGTATGCTATGGATTCTAAATTCGAGTATAATTCGATCTTTTATATGGAAATTTTATTTCAGTGACAAATTTTCAATACTGTATTGAAAATAGAAAGTCTCATTTATAATATATGAAGTGTGGGCAACTTACAGAAAATCTAATCCACTGCCATATCTGATATCTGGATATTTCAGCTGTAGCCGAGTCTTCGACGTTACCACTGTAAAAGAAGTGCCCTATACCGGCCAACCAGTAGTATATGAACAATATAGATATAGCCACGTTATGTTTAAGTCCTTGGAGCGTCACGCCTCCAGTTGGGATCAGTAGAAGGTCTTGGGGTGTGACATCACAATCGATTTTACGCCCTATTTGATTCGGCGTCGCTCCGTTCTTCTTCCAAAGCTGAAAATAAGTAGGTACCCCCAATATTTAATTTTTTGTTGTTGTTTTTTATTTTACCGTTTTACGATAGCTAATTTTAGACTACACTCTCATCTAATGATGACGATTTGCTCTAAGACGGTAAACTCGTAAAACCTACAGGGAAATTTGCCGGAAAACATCATAGGTGCTTGGTAACAAATTTTTAATTTGAGGGTGGTTAACCAGAACAACTTAGAAAAAGGCCTTCTTCCATGCTATTATGGTTTAGTCAAGATATTTTCCATCACCGAAAGCTCTGGACTCCGTCGCAAGGGTTCGATCGAACTTATATTGATTGATGTACTAAACACGCTATAAATATACTACAAATTAACATTATCCTCTGTCATATCAATAATCTAGGAATAGCTTGTTCGGACATCGATCGAAGAATTTGCAAATCCTTGCAACTGAGTCGCAAGTGCGAGTGAAGGAAAACATGGTAATCAATCCATAGCATGGTGGTTATCATGAAAAGTCTTTAAGACCTACGGATTTATCTAAGTTCGTCTGACTAGTTACCACCCACAAGTTGACAATCAAGCAACCTGTTCGTGTGTTCACACAGCTACACCTAACAGCCTTTAAAGTTTAGCGTGTTTAATATCAGATATTTAATATCAGATGAGATTACAGTCAAATGCTAAAACCTATACAGCATTTTTTTTAAACTAATCAACTTTACGCTATTGACAAAGCAAGGTCTTAGCAGCTTCACCGGACTAATCTACCGTTCCATGTTCTAGCACCATTTAATCATCCTTGAAATTAACTATGAAGGTCGACCAATAATCTTCTACGCGTATTATAATCCAATTAATTCCGTGAAACAGTTAATCTCATCAGAGTTGAAAGTTGAAAAGAACTCGTAATATGACATTGACTGTGACTTTTTATAAGTGCGCAAGTAATTGTTGTTTTGTATAATTAATGAGACAAATCGAACGATACAGAATCTGCCTACAAAGGTCGGAGACGACAAAAACAATTGCGACGGTAATTACATTAGATTAGTGTTCAATGAAAATGGAATGTAAATACTTTACACACTAAAAGTTATTTTTTATTTAAAAAAAAAAGTGTGTGTGCGTGTACTTATTGTACACGCTTTAGAAGTTATACTTATTTGGCGTAACAATATAAAAAACTTCTTGCGAGTCTACGTTTGTAGAAAAAACGACACTAACAAAAGAAAAAAGGTATTTAATACATTGAAAGTTTTAATACAAAGAAACAAAATGTTGACTATGGCTAACTTCAGGGTGTCGGTTTTTCGTTACTGTGTGCGCGCGCATCGTAAAAAATTACTCTCATTTTTCCCTAACGCGCCAAAAGAAGTATAACTTCAAAAATTTGTGTCTAATTTTAATATATCACCTTCAGACCTTTTATTCTCATAAATCATTTTAAGTGCATTAAACAACCTTGTCTCATGATTTCGCTCGCGTTAAATGTAGATTTGATTACTTCGGGAATAGTACATTTTTATTGATAAAAGGATAAAAGTGTTTGTTTGTTTTTTGTTACGTATTGCATACACGTTACCAGGGTTACCAGGTTATCACGGAATTTTATATTTTATTCATAGCCTTGTGTTATTTGGCTCCAGTGGCGGATTTATCAGTAGGCTGGAGCCTAGGGCGGCAAATATGGGGCTAAATTTTTTTGTCTTACCGAAATTAAAAAGTTCAACATTTATAATTCTAGAAAATGACCCATCGACACCATAGTTCACAAACATAGTAATTACGGGAAACAAGTGGTTTAATTAGATAGATAGAACACAAACAATAAAGTTGCCAATTCACTGTAAGGTAACATGATTATGAACTGGTATATTTATTTACACATTATGCGTTAAATACGCAATGGCGGGCTTAATGCCGAAGGCATTCTCTGCCAGTCAACCATTAGGTGATGGAGAGATAAATGTTGGTAGGTGTAAAAGGTGAGGTTTTTATAAAATTATGTTTAACCTATTTAATATCACAACATATAAATAAAATATCAACACCGATATACTACAATATAGGATATCAAATTGTCTTTAGGGGCGGCAAATCTTGAATAGCCTAACAGGCGGCAGATTTGAAAATCCGCCTCTGTTTGGCTCTGTTTCGTAATCTTGGTGGTGTTTTACGTAATACATGTTGGTTATTGTGCAGGAGTTGGGAGACAATACTACGGAGCATGGTTTCTGCCATAAAAACTTCCTGGAAAGTTCTAAGAAGACAGCCACCATCATATTTGGTCATTGAAATAATTGAAAGAAATCATATATTGGAATATCATGGCCTACATGACGATGGTAGTAGTAATCTACTAGAGGATTGGTTGTCAAAAATAAAATACGCACCTCGTTTATGTGGGGAACGAGCCTAGTGTCATACACCATAAAGCCGTCCACGCCGCATTCAATTTCCTTCAATTTCGATTCCAGTACTTTACTTATAATTGCTTTTGACCTGAAATAGTGTAATTTATTTAAATAAAATGCTCATCCCTAATCTATTTAATGATTAAAATGACTATAGAACTTCCTTTTATAAGCGAAGGTGTCTAAAGGATAAACTCTCCCCAGACTCATTAGGTAGTTCATAATAAAACAGTTTATTATTAGATGATATTAATACGTGAAGTCTAAACTTTGTATCCCTTTTTGAGAGAAACGCGCGAACGGATGAACGTGAAATTGTGGCACAGTTAAAGTTTATATGGAGGAGAAGTGCAGAAAGCTATTTATTTATATAAAATGTATTAGAAGTACATTAAATTAATTAAAATATGCATTACTCACACTAATGCTTCAATTTTACACAACATATACACACATGTAAATAAAAAAGACATTTTGACATCTGTCAATAAAGCACTTCAAAAAAGGTTGTGAAGGAGGTTGCTATGCTCGACTGTGTGTATTATTTTACTCTTACGTTTCAATTACCCTTTTTCATTCTACATTCAACTTTAAAAAATCAATGAACTATGGTCGAATGTCGATCACTGGGTGCCCACTAGTTAGATGAATTTTAGAAAACAAATGAAAAAAAAAAACGATATAAGTGAAGCTTTATATTACAAGGAAACATTCTAATTAAAAAAAAAATACAAGAAAAAGGAAACCTTAGGCGCTATTCCCAGGCTGTGCCATACCCATCCAAGTATAGACCGCGCCTGAAGTTGCTTAACTTTGGTGATCGGACGAGAACCGGTGTTTTTAAAACTCTACCCGACACAGTGTTTACCTCCACCATTTTTCATCACACAAAAAGTTTACGGATCAGAATTGTAAAATACCCCCTAAAAAGTTTCGCTTCAAAATATGATGAGACAGTTAACAGAGGTTATCGATATTTACTCTTTGTTAGAGCCATCTGATCCAGGGTTCAACATAGTGGCCGCCATTCCCCCAGTGGCTGGAGCAGCACGTGCATGGCAGACGCTTACTACAAGCCTCAGGTAGCTATTCAAGAAGCGTCGATCCATACTCACATATTTGTTCCTATCAGGTAATTGGTATTCTTTACGATGCCCTACAAATGGTAGTAATAGGGTTATAACCTTTTGAGTCTCTGTTGTACATATATTTGGCAAGAAACTAAAACCGCGTTGTTAAGGACAAATGAACCTCATATTTTAAGATCTGTATTTAATATCTTATGTATTTCGCATACTTATTATTATTACCCTATGCATATATTTATTATTATTACGATATCATGTATACGGAATTCTGTTCATAAAATGTAAAAAGTATGTAAATGTATGGTCAAGTGGACGCAATAAAGGGGCGGAATACATACGAGTTGTGAGTATGAAAAATGTGTAAGAGTCGGTGTGGAGCGTGCCAATAAAATACGAATATTATAAAGCGTTTTTATGTAATACAGTCTTAAATGTGTATTGTTGTTTTCTTTAAAAACCCTGAAAGAACTACTAACATGCGTGTTTGATAAAAGTAATGATAAACTAAGAAAAAGGTGAAGGAAGGTGGATTCAACTATGACAGTAACATCCCCGAGTAGTCCTCAAGTTGTAGGACTTGGGTATTGTGTTCTATTGGTTTGCGACTCGTCATAAGCGTACGCTTATGTAGGGCATTTTGGTTTCTGGATTACTAAGACCAGTAACATAGTTCCAAAGCAGATTATCGACTGGCCGGATATTTAGTTCAAGTGCTATATCAATTGGGTTTTAATGTCAAAAGGCTATTATAGACGGTGAATGAATATGTTAACAATGGTGATGTCCGGAAATTACACCTCTCTCTTTGCATTAGCTAAAGTGATTGTAACTATAATGTATTTTTATAGAAAGCTGACTAGGTTATTTTCCGAAACGATGGTAGTTTTGACGTTCTTAAGCGCCTCCTCAGGGCCTAAATCGAATAAAGAGTTTTTGATTTTCTATTATCCCATGCATATCCAGCAGCCTAAAGACTTTCAGGCCAACATAAAACCGACGATTGATGATCGATTGTGGTCCTATCAGTGGTAGCCATATTTGGATTGCCCTGTCCTTACCACAAGGCAAAGTAAAATCACTGTCTTGTAATTATAAATTAAATGTTCTCTTGCGTAAGTTTCATGTCAGTGACTGGTATTGTACACTTTAGTCCTCCGAATTAGCAATTTGTTCTTTTCTAAACTTGATCACCAGAGTAAACTTTATGCGCGTTAGCTAATGCGTAGAATGGTAAATTACTAGTAGATAACAATGATTCCGTAGCTTATAATATACCGTTGATTATTTATGAAATACATATGGGTAAGGCGGGAAATTCAGTACCGGAAAAGAATTGATCTGGCCAGGAATTGTCCCATACTAAATTTACCTCAATACAATATTCCTTCGAGAATAATTTTAGCCTCTTTTAGAGATAAAATAAAACTAATCCCTAATTATTTCAGCTCTCTCTAATTCTCAATTGGAAATATAAGCTACTGGAAATCGAAAACCAAAATGATTTAATCAATAAAGACATTAGGAAAATACTTATGAACCTTGAGAGACTACAATCGGTTCGTAAAACATCCCAGTTATCGAGAACGACCGGAAAGAAATTCGAACGGGTTTATCCTTTTTTTCATATATACTTTATGTAAATAATATAAGTGCAAATTGCTGTAAACGCCATGATGATGAATCTTAATAATCAATAAGGCAATATGTCCTTAAGAACGAATCTACTCCAACAATAGTCGAGCATGTGATGGATGTAATTCCCATTACCATTTTAGCTCTGAATCTTTCAACTAGAAATAGATGTTAATGGAAATGATGTTGAATGATAACCAGTTACCAGAAGATGTATACAAAATAGGATGAAATAAAAAAAAAAACGATTTTCACCAAATTTAGCTATAATAGATGCGCAGTAATCCCATATCCCGCAGTTCAGGCCCAGAGAGTGTTCCCTCAATGCATACAAAATTTCTTCCAGCTCGAAAGTGGAAAGAATATTTTCTATAAGGACACAAGCTTTTATAGTTCCCTGTGGTAACAACAGTTCTTTCTGAGCCCAAACAAAGATCTCATTCCACAATTCGGCTTCTGAAGAGCCCTCCAATTTCGATAAGTAGAAGTAAGGTCCACTGTTGGCCTCATACAGTTTTTTTGCATTGTGATACATTAAAATAGCGAAGTCCACCAAAGGTCCAATGGCTTCTTTACCGTCTATCTGTAATATTTCGCCTATAGTTGTATATACTGTGAAAGTTTGTATGTCTTATTTTAAGTGGATTCTTAATTACATTTTACGAAATGAAAATAACTAAGGCTTACCAATATATTGTGCTCCATCATGTTCCAAGCTCGTGGCCGCAGCATCAATATAGGACATGTACTTATAGTTAGAGGAGCACCCTGTAGTTTTCCATTTATGGCAAGATTTATATTCTGGTAAGCCAGCAATTGATTACGCCAAGTCGGGCAATGTCCATCATCAAAGTCCACTTGAATCCCCTGCACATCAGCATTGAGGGCAGATACAAAATGTGCTGTGTTTGAGGCTGAGACATCTCCAAGATCTAGTTGTCTATTTCTGAAAATATTACTTATCTTGTGGTGTTATGCTACATACATATAGTATCTAATCTTATAATGACTGCCACTGTAAGAAATATTGATAAGAAAATATAGAGAGTACCACAATCACTAAATACCAGGCGTAACAACCACCACAGAAGCAGAAGCAAGTTTAGTCTTGTCATGCTGCAAGATCATTGGGATATCCAGCTACCAAGTGACAATAGTAATCATTCTGGGATCTGGGAAAAACTTATATGCCACCAATGTAGCATTCGGTGATGATTTACCATTCAATATTATTAAAGTAAAAACCATTCTCCATTCATGTAATTCATTAATATTTATTGAAATTAGTTTACAAAATAATATTCAGAATTCCAGTTCAAGTACATACAATTACCATCTAAAATATTGATGTATAGTAGAAATACATTTTAAAATAAAAAAATTGTTCTATGAAGTAATTCATCTTTTTATTTTATAAATATTTTTGTTAATAAACAGCTGAGATTTTTTCAAAACATATAAAATTACTTTACACTTTAATTAAAGTATTATAGAGATGAATATATCATTTATCTTTTTCTTTGCACACACAGATTTATGAAAATATCGGTTAGATTTGAAATAATCTTATATTTTATAGCTCACTATCTTCTACTCACATTACTGTAAATTTGACCTCACCTACCTGACAGTACTTTTTTCTTGACAAGAGTTGTGTTGTGTGCTTTTCTATACTCCTTACAATGTGTTTGCAAAATTGCATGTTCTAAAACATCAACTACAAGTCAAGCAAACACCCAGGAACCTGTACAGACTAGTGGGCTCCTACCTCCAAGATCGTAAAATCACCATCAACTATGCGAGAGAAGCATATGAAAAAGGGATGTCAAAAGGCAAGGATCCGGATTCTTCTCTTGGACGGTGTCCAAGGATCCATCAGTGGGCCGACCTTCTGGACCGTCATACTCGCCTCGCTGCCGTACCAGGAATCAGAACCCGAGGAGTGGCCCTCTTCATGGACAACAACTACGAAACCCTCGGCATAAGCTTCTGCATAGTAAACCCCCGGAGTCGCATTGCGGTCTCGCCCGGTCTTGCCAAGCTGATAAACGGGAGCACATCCAGAATAGCAATGAAGCGAAAAACCTTTGACGCTTTGCCAGTGACCATGGTAGCGGGTCTCACATGCAGGCTAGTGCGAATCAAAAACAAGATTATAGCACTGCTTGCATGGGCAAACAAAACGCCATTCTCACAGGCATGTATATTGCTATCCCGAATCGGTGACGTGGGATCAAGCGAACATATAACATCTCGCAGAATTAGTGTCGACGCTATGGCAGTCGCATACGAGAAGGGCGAGGTAGCCGATTTACTGGGCTGCATAAACGCATCGATGCACCATGAAATAGTTGCTTACGAGGACAGAGGCGCTTGTCTGGACTTCTTACTGCACAGAAAGACTCCCGGTAAAAACCCTACTTACAACACAGGGAAACCTATTTTTGACCTCGGGTACGCTGAGCAAAGCGGAGCCGAACGCTTACAAGCAAAAATAACAGCCGAACGATCAGAGGCCGCAAAAACATCTGGAGAAGGAAAACCCGACAGAAGTTCATCCTCAACAATAACACAAATATTGATGTCCCAAACCCATAGACATACCAGAAATACACAACAGGAAGCGATAGACCGTCTTCGGAGGAGAGTTCCAAAGGTCAAATTTAAGCCGCAGTTACAGAAAACCAGAGCGGACATGGGGCAAGTCATCCCACCCATCCAAATTCCTGTCTCGGGACCACTGGATCATATGGAAAATGCTATACTCGAGTTCAAAGCCATACTCGAAGCCACGATTAAAGTAAACACACTGACGTGTACACAAATCCTAGAGGCCCACCATCTGGGACTCGTGGACTTGAGAGATGCTAGACTAGAGGAAGCAGAAGCGGCCATCTATAACAACGACACTGTCCAAGTCATAGCAGGAGTAATGACGGGTAGCTACATGACCGCTTACAATTCCACCAGCGGTTTCGTACTAGGGAAAGAAAATGAGACACGGGAAGCAACTCAACCTCAGAAGTTCGAAGCGCCCCCGGAGGATCCAATCGTAGTAGTCGCTCGGTGCACAAGAATCATGCTTGAAGAAAAGATTCTCGAGAGGGTAAAAACCACCTCGAGGTTTCTAAATCCAGCAGTGGCGGAAAGCACCAAGATGACACCCAAGATCAAATGGACGAACGGGGTCCCAGGCTGTGGAAAGACTACGTGGTTAATTAAAAACTTCGATGTGGAGAAGGACGCTGTGGCGACCACCACAACCGAGGCGGCAAAAGACTTACAGGAGAAACTGGTGCAGGCACACGGCAAAAAAGCCGAAAAGCGGGTGCGCACCATGGCGTCAATACTGGTAAATGGTTTCAGAGAGCACGATAAGCGTCCAAGGTTAATCGTGGATGAAGCTCTCATGAACCATTTCGGGACCATCCTGACTGCCGGCCGGCTGGCGGAAGCAAGCGAAATTCTCCTCATCGGAGATGTCAACCAACTACCCTACATTGATCGGGAAAACTTATTTCGGATGGCTTATAGCAGACCAACGGCCGTAGCTGGTATTGACCAACAGCTCACTTGTACATACAGGAACCCGATGGATGTAGCCTATGCACTGAGTCAAGTATACGACGGTATATACTCACCGAAACCGATAGTGAGATCTCTGAGCATAAAGGGCTATCAGGGCGAACAAATATCCTCACACACCCCCGACACTCTCTTCCTGGTACACACACAAGAAGAGAAAAAAGCCCTGATAAACAAGGGCTACGGGGCAGGGGAAGGATCGCGTGTTCTGACAGTCCACGAATCTCAGGGATTGACCTTCAAATCGGTGGTGATCCTGCAAACAAAGGGCAGAAGGATGCAAATCCACGATAGTGTTTCACATGCTATAGTGGCAATATCCAGACACACTCACACCTGTGTCTACTATACCGACGTGACTGATGACGCGGTTAGTAGGTTCATCCATCGGGCCATGGACGCTCCGGCGCGGCATATTGTGGATTATAACTTAAAGATGGCGATAGGGGACCGGAATGAAACCGCCATAAAGGCAATAACGTCTAAAACAGTTAAATAAATATATATATATAAAAAAAAAAAAACTACCCATTAGATGCTCACAAATACGATTTTTAACTTACATATTAAATAAAACTTTAGCAAAAAAATGGTGCGGACCGAGAGTCTGCAGATAAGAAAAAAAAAAAAAAAATTGCATGTTGTTCGGTTGACTAATTTCAGTGTGAAGGCATAATAGGCGATACACATTAGACACATTTACATTTATAATGTAAACTAGTTTCCCCATGCCCACTTAGTTTTGTGGTAATAGGCATTATCAAGCTGTACAATTCTAGAACTCAGTAATATATCTCTCATTGTTAAGGCAGCATTCAAAATAAACATTTTCATTAAACCATTTTTTCTCTAACTTACTTTGCAAATCAAACTACCACAAAAAAGTTTTTTTCATTTTTCAGGTTAATGTATAGTCTATATACACTCACTAATGATGTGAATTTCTATCTGTAAGAGAATCTTCTAAATTGGTTTAGTAGTTCCTGAGATTACCCCTTTTTATAGGGGTTATTTACCCCTTTCAAAAAACACCCCCCTCTTCCGAAACTCGTAATTTTTATTATTCATACTTTTTTTTTTTTTTTAGTTGAAAACTCCATTTTTTTTTTTGCAAAGTTGTTTCGATTTTTAGTACTGCTACAAGATTTTTATTTGTACTAACCGGTTTGTTTTAACTAAAAAGCCACCAAGTTATTAATATACAAAATTACCATTGATTATTGTTTTTTTTATTGTAGCACGGCCAAATATCTGCTTTCACCATTGACTCATTCATTATTCAGCAGGGTGCACCACATGCAGGTTAGGCTGGCTTAGATGTTATTCAACACCCCTTACACCCCCAGGTGATATAATCTCAAAACTTGGATCATGAATATCTCAGTAACTATGACTTTCCGCGGCGAGGAATTGGTATATAGGGATAGTCAGCCCTTCCCCCAACCCTCTCCCCTTATTTCAGGAAGCGAATTTCTAATGCAGCCCCAAATCTACTGTAATAATAAGTGATAAACTGTTTTTTTTAATTAAGCGATTAAATTTTAAACTTACAATAATCTTGTCGGCAACGGAGCTATTGCCCATGATTTATCTGTCCTTTCTGGTGAGGCCTTAAATGTCAAAGTAGGAGAATCCTGAATATCTACAGTCCGACGCCTTCTTCTTTCATAGAGTAACTCGATTTTGTCTTCAAATACCCTGTGTATACCAGCTACGAATTCGAGAGCATTCTTATTGAAAATTGTTTTCTGTAAATCTTCAAATTTCGGTGGTGGAGATTGTAATAGAACAATGTTAGCCATATTTCTACAGTTCAATATTTCTGCTGAACTTTATCGGTTGGTTAACGAACAAACTTTGAACCAGTTCCAACTATTTGTTTATATCTATAGACGGCGGGGTCGAATATTATCATTTTTTATGACACTTCTTATCTGAGTGACTTGACGTCTCTTGTTATTTAATTGAGGCCACTGGATACAAGTTCTTAAAGCATCTTTGATGTTGAAATAACAATATTGACAGCACAAATTTTAGAATCAAGTCATCACCATAATAAATATATATATACAACACTAGCGGTCCCGGCGGACGTTGTCCTGCCTTGATAATTTAAAAAAAATCTTAAAATTCAACCGTAGCGCCACCTACCGGGATCAATTGTGAATCTAAACCATTCTCGGAACACACACACAAAATTTCATCAAAATCGGTCCAGCCGTTTAGGAGGAGTTCAGTGACATACATACGTACAGAAGAAATTTATATATATATCTATACTCTATACTAACATATAAAGGTGAAGAGTTTGTTTGGTTGAACGCGCTAATCCCGCCCGCGTAACCACAGATTACGCCACCGTGGTCTACGGGTAAAGTTTGCTCCCGCACACCAGACTAGGCCCCCCTCGGCAGCATATCAAGCCTAGGTCCGTTCCCTTGGCGTGGAGCCCTTGAGTACGCTGCTCGCGCAATACAGTGATACAAAATCTTACATCACTGCGACAACATTACACATATCGCCTCCACACACGTGCACGCATACGCGCTTACACATGCAAGTGGAAGGGTTTTATTTTTTCCCTTATCAAACTGAAATAGTTTAGAATATTATTCAATACGAAATGTATATAAGGGTTGTTGAGGTATGTATGCTTGGTACACATATATGTGTCAACAACTCATATATGTATGAACACTTAGCTTAGGTTAGCTCAGATAGGTCGCGAATTGCATGTATCAGGCAAGAGCCAAAGCCGAGGTGTGTCACGCACCCTTGAGCTAGTTGTCAAAATAAAATCGGCTGAGTGCCTGAAGCACTCGCCTTAGTAGTCCGGAGAAGCTGTTAAGACCTCGCTTGGCCAATAGCGTAGTCAGTTCGAAAAAAAAAGATGTGGTGTCGTGGGACACCAGGTAGGAACAAAGTTCCTTCGGCTAATGTAGAATCGACACAATTTGCAACAAAAAATCTCGCTTGTGTATACGACTGTCGCGCATGCGCACGTCTCATTTAACGGTTTTATTCCACTGACTTTTTCTTACGATTTTACTATCACATTTTTTTCAGTTCGGTCGCGCAGCAAAATCCCTAAAGGTATTATACACTACTCATTTGTGTATACTACTGTCGCGCCTGCGCACGTCTGTTTTAACGGTTTTATTCCACGGACTTTTTCTTACGGTTTTACTATCACATTTTATTCAGTTCGGTCGCGCAGCAAAATCCCTATCTCCTCCAAGCCTGCCGTAAGGAACTTCGTTCCAAAAAAAAAACATGCACGCCCTAATCTCAGGAAGTACAGGACCAATTTGGAAAATTCTTTCGGTGTTAGACAGCTCATTTATCGAGGAAGGCTATAGGCTATCGGTGAGGCGGATGTCCCGCCATCTAGTTTAATAATGATAAGTTGTGTCGATACGGGGGCAACTTTGTCTTTTGACATAAGTGCAGCACTCCGCTTCGCGATACTGTTGCAAAGACACGACCCATTGCCATCGCGTGCGCATTAATTACATACAATTACTGCTACATGTGTAACAGAATTTTAAGTAATGACTCTATGAAACCCTCCAAGTTGGAGGGTCATCTGAAAAGTTGTCACCCTGAGAAATCGGGTAAAGATTTGATATATTTTCAAAAAATTAAGGACATAGATCAGAAGAGACCAACGGTGGATAATGTTTGCTTCAACTTCACAAAAAAGCTATGATGGTTTGAGGGCATCTTATAATATCGCACTTTTAATAGCTGATGAAATTATGAGCGCAAACCAATTGTAATATGCGCCTGCTAGAAACATATTAGCAATCGACTTAATCGCGACTCTGCTATGTAACAAGATCGTGGCTCTCTCTCTTGCAGGCCCCTCTTTCCCACTGGGCACTATGGGCACGTGCCCAGGGCCCCGCGATCGAATGGGGCCCCCTAGTTCCTGCCCGATTACCAAGTGATAACCGATATTTAGGTATTACCGTAAAACATTAATTTTGAAAAATCTGATGATAATGACTTACTACAATACCTACTTGCTTATTAGCTTTAGCTTGCTGCATGCGCATAGCTATACCTTGTACAACATAGCTTGAACTTTTTGACAGATGGGTCAGGACACGCATCCCCGTGTTCAGACATAATAAGTTCTCATACCGCACGGTGATCACGGCTATTTACACGCCTGCCCCACCAGCTATATATCATTACGCTAAGACCAATAAGAGTGGAGCACAAATGAAGAATTTTTCGAAATAAGTTTGTTTTTCCTTTTAGCTGCGTGTTAGCGTTAGTATCATAATACGTTCCCATGGTAACGTGGTAACTTTCTAACGCAAACATTTTTAAAGTTTATTTTGTGTTTCTATTCAAAATGTTTATTCTACGTTTGTTTTGTTTCCAATAATTAATTTGTAATCTATTACGTATTATAATAATAAAATGTGTGTGTATGTGAAATTAAAATACTAAATACATTCGTCTGTGTGAAATTTATCAAAAATATGTTGTTTATTGTAAAAAAAAACCCGTTAGACATGTGCTTTACTGGACTTCAAGAATAAATATATCATCATATATATTAATACGTGAAGCCTAATCTTTGTACCCTTTTTTAACGGAATTGGGCGAACGGATGAACGTGAAATTGGCATAGTTAAAGTTTATATGGAGGAGAAGTGCAGGAAACTATTTATTTTATATAAAATGCATTAGAAGTAAATTAAATTAATTAAAATATGCATTGCTCACACTACTGCTTCAATTTTACACAACATATACACACATGTAAATAAAAAAGACATTTTGACATCTGTCAATAAAGGACTTCAAAAAAGGTTGTGAAGGAGGGTGCTATGCTCGATTGTATGTATTATTTTACTCTTACGTTCCAATTACCCTTTTCCATTCTACATTCAACAATGATATTATAACATACAACTATTATTATAATATTTATCCCTTTCAAAAATCAATGAACTATGGTCGAATGTCGACCACTGGACGCCCACTAGTATAATTGAAAGTCATATGTTTGTATGTAATTTAAATGACCTTTTTCGTCAATTTGATGACCATTTTGTTTTATTTCGTCTACATATAATAACTCAGTGATTATAGCAACGTATAAACGCACAACGCACCAAATGTAGACGGAGCTTCGGGCTCACTACTATAAGATTCTAGATCGACACGGACAGCGTAATAATAATACTCGGAGTGCGTGAAATAGACTGTATATTAATATGACCATATAATTTATAGAGACGCGATCACTCATTTGTTTGAACATTCTATTTGCAATATATACAAAAGTTTCAGCATGTCAAAGAGGATGACATACTCGGTAGCTACACATGTATTAAGTTGCATTAAGCCATTGCAATTTTTAAGTTGTTCATTTACCAGAGCTCTTTATTTAAATAAGGAAATTAAAGTTAATTCTAGCACGCATTAAGTATACCTACTTGTATTATAATTATAATTATATGGAACTAGCAATCATCACATTTTACAGAAATATTTTTACAAATTATACACAAGAAAAAAATGATAACGGCTTGTTTAGGGTTTACTTACTATTTCAGGTTTAATAACAATCTATATTATAATAAAACTGGAGCAGGGTCAAATCTGTACATTAAATATTTTACAGAAATATTTTTACAAATTATACACAAGAAAAAAATGATAACGGCTTGTTTAGGGTTTACTTACTATTTCAGGTTTAATAACAATCTATATTATAATAAAACTGGAGCAGGGTCAAATCTGTACATTAAATATTTTTTGAAAATTTTGATGGGGGTAGGCTTTGTTGTCGATATAGAAGCCAAAAATAACCCTTTTAACATTTTTGTCTGTCTGTCTGTCTGTCTGTCCCTGTGAACGCGCATCACTCTGAAAGTACTGAACCGATTTTGACGAAACTTGGCACAGTGATAACTAATGTTACGAGATTACATTTAGGATATTTTTTTTCTCATAAAACGCAAGGGATGCTCCAGGATCTGCCTGTTTGTCTGTCCCTTTAAACACGTATTACTCTGAAAGTACTGAACCAATTTAGACGAAATTTGGCACAGTATCTGTCTGTCTGTCTGTCTGTCTGTCTGTCTGTCTGTCTGTCTGTCTGTCTGTCTGTCTGTCTGTCTGTCTGTCTGTCTGTCTGTCTGTCTGTCTGTCTGTCTGTCTGTCTGTCTGTCTGTCTGTCTGTCTGTCTGTCTGTCTGTCTGTCTGTCTGTCTGTCTGTCTGTCTGTCTGTCTGTCTGTCTGTCTGTCTGTCTGTCTGTCTGTCTGTCTGTCTGTCTGTCTGTCTGTCTGTCTGTCTGTCTGTCTGTCTGTCTGTCTGTCTGTCTGTCTGTCTGTCTGTCTGTCTGTCTGTCTGTCTGTCTGTCTGTCTGTCTGTCTGTCTGTCTGTCTGTCTGTCTGTCTGTCTGTCTGTCTGTCTGTCTGTCTGTCTGTCTGTCTGTCTGTCTGTCTGTCTGTCTGTCTGTCTGTCTGTCTGTCTGTCTGTCTGTCTGTCTGTCTGTCTGTCTGTCTGTCTGTCTGTCTGTCTGTCTGTCTGTCTGTCTGTCTGTCTGTCTGTCTGTCTGTCTGTCTGTCTGTCTGTCTGTCTGTCTGTCTGTCTGTCTGTCTGTCTGTCTGTCTGTCTGTCTGTCTGTCTGTCTGTCTGTCTGTCTGTCTGTCTGTCTGTCTGTCTGTCTGTCTGTCTGTCTGTCTGTCTGTCTGTCTGTCTGTCTGTCTGTCTGTCTGTCTGTCTGTCTGTCTGTCTGTCTGTCTGTCTGTCTGTCTGTCTGTCTGTCTGTCTGTCTGTCTGTCTGTCTGTCTGTCTGTCTGTCTGTCTGTCTGTCTGTCTGTCTGTCTGTCTGTCTGTCTGTCTGTCTGTCTGTCTGTCTGTCTGTCTGTCTGTCTGTCTGTCTGTCTGTCTGTCTGTCTGTCTGTCTGTCTGTCTGTCTGTCTGTCTGTCTGTCTGTCTGTCTGTCTGTCTGTCTGTCTGTCTGTCTGTCTGTCTGTCTGTCTGTCTGTCTGTCTGTCTGTCTGTCTGTCTGTCTGTCTGTCTGTCTGTCTGTCTGTCTGTCTGTCTGTCTGTCTGTCTGTCTGTCTGTCTGTCTGTCTGTCTGTCTGTCTGTCTGTCTGTCTGTCTGTCTGTCTGTCTGTCTGTCTGTCTGTCTGTCTGTCTGTCTGTCTGTCTGTCTGTCTGTCTGTCTGTCTGTCTGTCTGTCTGTCTGTCTGTCTGTCTGTCTGTCTGTCTGTCTGTCTGTCTGTCTGTCTGTCTGTCTGTCTGTCTGTCTGTCTGTCTGTCTGTCTGTCTGTCTGTCTGTCTGTCTGTCTGTCTGTCTGTCTGTCTGTCTGTCTGTCTGTCTGTCTGTCTGTCTGTCTGTCTGTCTGTCTGTCTGTCTGTCTGTCTGTCTGTCTGTCTGTCTGTCTGTCTGTCTGTCTGTCTGTCTGTCTGTCTGTCTGTCTGTCTGTCTGTCTGTCTGTCTGTCTGTCTGTCTGTCTGTCTGTCTGTCTGTCTGTCTGTCTGTCTGTCTGTCTGTCTGTCTGTCTGTCTGTCTGTCTGTCTGTCTGTCTGTCTGTCTGTCTGTCTGTCTGTCTGTCTGTCTGTCTGTCTGTCTGTCTGTCTGTCTGTCTGTCTGTCTGTCTGTCTGTCTGTCTGTCTGTCTGTCTGTCTGTCTGTCTGTCTGTCTGTCTGTCTGTCTGTCTGTCTGTCTGTCTGTCTGTCTGTCTGTCTGTCTGTCTGTCTGTCTGTCTGTCTGTCTGTCTGTCTGTCTGTCTGTCTGTCTGTCTGTCTGTCTGTCTGTCTGTCTGTCTGTCTGTCTGTCTGTCTGTCTGTCTGTCTGTCTGTCTGTCTGTCTGTCTGTCTGTCTGTCTGTCTGTCTGTCTGTCTGTCTGTCTGTCTGTCTGTCTGTCTGTCTGTCTGTCTGTCTGTCTGTCTGTCTGTCTGTCTGTCTGTCTGTCTGTCTGTCTGTCTGTCTGTCTGTCTGTCTGTCTGTCTGTCTGTCTGTCTGTCTGTCTGTCTGTCTGTCTGTCTGTCTGTCTGTCCCTGTGAACGCGCATCACTTTGAAAGTACTGAACCGATTTTGACGAAACTTGGCACAGTGATAACTAATATTACAAGGTTACATCTAGGATACTTTTTATCTCATAAAACACAAGGGATTCTCCAGGATAACGGACGAAAGTAAAAAAAATGTAGTTCATGATATTCTTGACGAATTTTGGTAAATTTTCTTTGTGCTATATATAGCAGACAGATTAGCTAAAAAATTAAGCTATATTTCCATATGCTACTTAAAAAAAAATACCAAAAAAAACGACCACCGTGATTCGAACCGTCGGCTCCGTCGAAACATATAAAGCCCCGTACGTTGCAACTGAGCTACGCCTAGTCCCAGTAACTTCTGTCCCAATAAGCCTACAACCCGTTCGTAACATCATCTACCGGGTTCAATTAAAATAAAAACTAACCTACGTATATTGGCAGTAATGTAAAAAAAGCTTGAGAGGTCCATGGACCTCCAGTTGGAACGTAGTTCCTTTCCCTTTTTTGTAGGCGTTTACTATACGCTCAGTATAGTTTACAGTATAAAATATCAAGTTGATAGAGTTAAATTGTAATTTAAACGTTAAAATATATTCATAAAATAAATAATGATAAATTAAACACTGAATGACAGACGAAGTCGCACGGGTCAGCTAGTGTTATTATATAAACGTTATATAATTAATGGGTGTAATTCTTACCAGCTTCTGTTTATTGTATCCTCGTAATATTTCTAATATTATATAGTACTTCGACTTAAATTTGTAGATGTATTTAAAATAATTGATTTATGAAATAAATTTTAACATTTCTAGCTAACATTCTTTGATAGTGATTGATGACCATCCATAACGCGACACTTGAAAATTACAACAATACGAGCTTAGGTTTAAAACATATAGATTCAGGGGTCTGATCAAGTTTAAAAAAAAATAATACTGTCCCCACGCGACTCAGAAAGTAATCACATAATAAAGATACCATTTTATATATATACAAGAATATACAGTACTATATTATTTTATTCTGATCCTAGTTCTCAATTAATCTGTGATATTATTTTATCTGAAGTCTTCAGCGACGCTTATGTCTTTACTTATTTCTTTGTTCAGCGTTCAAACCATACGTAGTATTCTCTTAGTACTCTGTGTTCATAACTTTAATCATGAACTTCAAGAGATCAGACCTTTTCTAAATTGATAATTTCATAAGTAACCGTAAGAATAGATTGTCCTTTTTTTTAAACCGTATTATTTTCATTTTTAATATCTATAACAATTTCTCAACTTCCTGTCTCACGAACAAATAATAGAGTTTTCTTCCATGTGCCTGCCCAGGCTATTTTCACTCCTCAGAATCGGATTTGTATGGAAAAGGCTAGTCTAGTTTTGGTTATCAAGCAACTTACTAGATGGCACTGTTATATAATTTTTTTGGCAAGTTTGATAACTAAATAAGGTGGACGACACTTATTTTTGACATTTCAAACTGACAACTTTCAAATATTTATTTTCATTCTCTTTGTTTACGTATCTGTTACGAGAGTTTGCTTCCTTAAATTTTCTTGCCTCCTACAAACAATTTTATCTATCACCGGATCTATTTATAAACATTGACTCCTGCATATACATACTTGGATTTAGATTTACCTTATTGCCTTACGATGAATATATTCATTACAAATACAAATGACCAAAAACTTGTATACGATTTACGCAGTACCGCTGTATGCATACATACATAGCTATAAATGCACATTTATAACCAACAGATATTAGTTCGATATTAGTATTATAGAGGCGCTGATCGGAAAGAACGAGTGCGACCTCTATTTATATAACTTACTCTGTGTGCCTGCCTAGCTACATTCATTTTTATCTAATGGGCTACACTGTGCCATGTTCATGGTAGGGATGGTCGATATTAGAAAAATATCGATGTTAACATTGATATAAAAGCATCGATAACAAAAAATTGATGTTTAAAAACATTGATGTTTTTACAAGCAAATAAAACTGCCTATTCTATTTATGTTGATGTCTAAAAACATCGATATTTATTCTAGCAAATAAAACTGTATATTCTATTTATTAAATGTATTTATTGTTATTGAAGATAATATACAAGAAAAATTTAACGTTCCCAGTATTTTTGGGCACATTCTGTAAAGAAACTAATTCTGTAATGTGTTTTCCAGTTTATCTGTTCCGTTACTGGTAAAGAAGTCCGCCAGCTTAGGAAAAAAGCCTTTCTGAAGCTGTCCCTTTTCCTTTTTCTCTTAGGAAATGCAAAGAAATAACTGTTCGTTCGGCTTACTTCGATAACTTTGATCAGTATCATATAGTATAAAATAGTTAAACTTGGTAGTTATCTATTCCCTAGCTAGTAGTACATCCGACGCTAGGTGGCCCTAAACAATATATTGACATTTCAATATTTTATTCTCATAACATCGATTTATCGATGTCAAAACATGGATTTTTATTCAAAATCGATGAATATCGATCATCCCTAGTTCATTGGTCTTTTAGATACATAGAATTATGAAACCGCTTACACTTACAATAGAAGTCGCATAAGCGTCGTGCCTGCCTTACCACTCATACATGAATTTTTCATGTATGTCCTTCCCGACTCCCGTAAGCACGATCAGTCTGTTCGCGTAGCTCCGACAATGAACGTCTCCGCTAAAATATTATTATACGCAGTAAATATGTCTAATTGTGCAGTTAAAAATTATAAAAATCATTACAGAAAGAAAAACCTAAAATCTAGTGTATCTCTTTTCATGTGTAAGTATTGATTGAATTAAGTTTCTTTGTGAAATAAAATATTAAAGTAAACCAAACTGTCATGGCAGCGCGCCATATGTCTAAGACGCTGTAGTGTTGTGCCTATTCGGATTGTATCGAGTATCTATAAATTGTTTTTTTATTTTATAAGCAATATTAATTCTATTATTAACCGACACTTTTGATAACTGTTGTGATATTTTTAATTTGTCATTTAAATTGTATAATATTTATTTATATATTTTTAGAGATATGTTCAGTGACAAATTTCGTAATGTTACAGCTTCCCTAAGGATCAGAAGATGATACAAAAATGGATTAATGTAGTTCGCAAAGATGGTCGGTTTCCTGGCCCTCGGACTACAATATGTTCAGAACATTTTGAGGAAACTTGTTTTGATTCGAGCAAGAAAAGGCGATACTTATTTCCAAATGCAGTTCCATCTTTAAAGCTTGACGTAAGGCATTATTATTTATTATTTGTCCATTTTAATTGTTTGTTTATGGTTTAACGTAAGATAGAACTATTCTAAATAAAATAAATTATGCGTTCTGTGTTTTAGATTGACCAACATGTACAAGAATCATCGATGGACGTAGAAGATACAGCTAGTTTTGTACCAGATAAAACTATTGATACCCCTCGTAAAAAAAACCTCAGGTCACGTATAGAATACTTGGAACGTATTTCACATCAACGTCTATTATACATAAAACGCTTACAATGCAAACAAAGGCGTCTGAAGCGCTAATTTTCTATTATAAAATTTAATTAAATATACTTTTATTATATTTTAGTCCTTACTAGTATTATAAATGCAAAAGTAGCCCTGTCTGTCTGTGATGCTTTAACGCCAAAACTACTGAACTGTTAAAAATACTCAAAATAAAAAACAAGTGGAATTAGCTTGTTTGGGAAAAAGGTATGTACTTAGTGCTAAATGCGGTTACAAAAAACTTGGACTGTTTTGTTCTGTGGCGTGTATAAATTTTCAAGGCCGACAATAGTTTCAGATTAAACAAAATCACAACAGATCACTGGAATAGGCCTACCGGGGAAACCACATTAAGAAAAACGCGCTAAGTACACTACCTCAAAAGTAGCGTGGAAACGTGTCTTATTATTTTTCATTATTAAATATTTTGATTATTAAATAAACACATATTAATTCTATATACCTTATGTACTTAAATAATTTAATAAGCTCTTGGCAGTGAAACACTGCTATCCAAAGATACCATTCCACGCGGACGAAGTAGCGGGTACAGCTAGTTAAAATATATTTAAACATCACACTCTATTACATTTGTAAAAGTAGTAAAGATAAAGTAAATTCGAAGAGTCGAGTTTATAATAATCTATTTTATTTAAGGGTTACAAATTTTTGTATTATAATATTTAGTTAAATATATTTTTATTGTATTTTAGTGATTAAGGTGCTATTGTTACAATAAATAAATTGAATACATTTTTATCGAACTTTTTTTTATCATAAGTAACATATCGATACAGTATCCGTACAAGTTTGTAATGCGCATCACTATAGAAATATTAGGGGTTACCCCGCGTTACCCCGGGCCCCTCCTTACACCCGCGACAACGGATCGCCCGGTTCCCATACTATATCCGATTATGCAGTCTCTATTAACTACGCGCTGGTTTGTTACTCTATGTTTAGATACGATTAGGTATTATACCCACTACCCGATTTTGTTGTCTTTTTTGTTGCTTTGTCAGCCATGTCTGATATCGAGCGGTCAACAGTAAACGATGCATCAGAAGAAATTAAATTTAAACCTAAAAAGAAGAAAAATCTTCGACAACGTGTTAAAGAGGAGGAGTCTGATGACGAAGAACACATACTGGCTAAACTTGAAGAGACCAAAGTGATACAGAAACTTCGAGAGCGACCAAACGGCGTAAGCATTATTGCTTTGGCGACTGGTGAAAAAACCACGCTCGACGAAGAAATAACCTGTAAAGACCCATTCAAAGTGAAAAATGGAGGCATGATTAACATGCAAGCTTTAAAAAGTGGTAAAGTGAAACAAGTCGATGATGCATACGATACTGGTATTGGAACACAGTTTTCTGCTGAAACAAACAAGAGGGATGAAGATGAAGAAATGATGAAGTATATTGAAGAGCAGCTCGCAAAACGAAAAGGTTTGTAACTAATTTAAAAAAAGTGTAGATTGTTATAGATTATTCTGGTACTTTTTTATTTTATTTTTAGGTATCAATTTTATAGTAGACTAGCCTCAGTCCGCGATTTCGTTCGCGTGGAATAGTTGCTAACGTTAACATGCAGCAAAGCTCTCGAGAGGAAAAAAACCGATTTTGAAATATTCTTCATTGGCGTTCAGCTTCTATTGCTCTTAGCGTGATGATATATAGCATATAACCTTCCTCGATAAATGAGCTATATAACACTCAAAGAATTTTTCAAATCGGACCAGTAGCTCCTGAGATTATCCCATACAACACCACAAACTCACAAACTTTACCTCTTTGTAATATTAGTATAGATTATTACCACCATTGTCGAGTAGGTAATTATATTTACAGGTTTTTTGCGACCATTTCAATGAACTAACACCATGATATCTGCCATGTTCGAACTTTCCAGAGAGTTTATATGACAAGGCGGAATTAATTCATTCTTGGTGGTATTATGTCCCATCCACTCCATTTATACACAATAACCAAACTATATTACGTAAAACACCACCAATATCACAAAATATAGAGCCTAATGACACAAGATTATGAATAAAATATAAAAATGACAACAAAACATTCACAAGTCCCGCCAAATACTCCATTCTGGTACTTATAAATGTGCATATAAGTTCTTTGTTGTTAATTTATGTACATGGTGTCTAATATATCTATAATAATGTATTTTTGTATGTTCTGAAGGGACATTGAGGAAGTGTGCACCATATGTTGTAAATAAGATAATTTTCAAATATCTTGGCTACACACTTTGGTTTTTTCTATTATTGTGGTACTTGTCTTCTTTTCCCTGTGAAGTTAAGTGAGTGATCCAGTTTTACACCCCTAAGTTGGTTGAATTAACAGATAGTAGCTTGTATAATCTTGCTTAATATTGTGTGTCTATAATTGGGTAGGTATTACAGTATAAATGAAATCTAAATAGATAATTATACCTCTCAATAGAAATATTAGTGCTACTTCTTAAAATCAGATAACATATATTAACATAAAAAAAATAGTCTATTATTATGTAATTTGTAATGTCTATTTGATTGAAATTTTATAAAGCTGCCTGTTATAAATATGTTTTTGATGTGATAATGTCTTATAAATTGAAGAATGCTGGCTGCATGCACTTCACGCGCATTACTCATGGTCACGTTCCACCTGAAACATGAGTGCAAGCGAGAGAGTGGATCAAGTGATATAGAGGAGAGATCTGCCTAAGAGTTCAGATTATGATGCATCTATTTATATATAGTCTAATTAAATACATAAAAGTATGCAGTTTTTTATAAATGTTTTTTTATGATGTTATCACATAAAATTAGCATCCATAAGCCGAGTTTAAAAACAACTTATTTTATAAAGCTTTGTATCCTAACTTGTTCTTAACAGTTATATTTTTAATAATAATGTCTTTATTTTCTTTTGCAGAAGGAAATAATCACGACAACAAAGATTCAGATCACAATGATTCATTGAAGTACTTCTCACCAGAAGAGGCTGCACTGCTATCTCTTCCTGAACATTTGCGGGTATCCTCGATACACAGGTCCGAAGAAATGTTATCAAATCAAATGCTCAGTGGCATCCCTGAAGTTGATTTGGGTATAGATGCTAAAATTAAAAATATAGAAGCGACCGAAGAAGCCAAGATGAAGTTATTATGGGAGCAACAAAATAAGAAAGATGGTCCTTCACAGTTTGTACCAACAAATATGGCTGTTAACTTTGTTCAACATAACAGATTTAACATGGAGAAGGATGTAAGAAAACGGAAAATTGAAAAATTAGAGGTTCCTAAAGTTGAAACAAACATCATTGATGCGAGTGTTGATAAAATAGTGAAAAAAGCTAAAGGTGAAAGGGCGACCGACGATTATCACTATGAAAAATTCAAAAAACAGTTTAGAAGATACTGAGTCTTCTTTCGTCATGATTTGTTCTTTTCCTTGTCATGTGTCTCTTGGTTTCATGTGGCTAACTACATGTCTTTCAGATTGAGGAATAAATTTTGAAATTTGTGCTCAGAAATGTGAGATGATGTTTTCGGTCATATTCAGTTTGTCTTCGGGATGTGATTTTTGAAGTTAACAAAATTAATGCTATATACATGTTTTGATACAAAAATGGTGTAAAAAGGTAAAGCTATTCCAAGGCTATGATATGCTTACTACAACTCCAAAGTTTCTTACATTTATTTGGACAGATTCCACTACACACATTGTCTTGTTTTATGTGGTTCATCCACGTCTTTCTCCATCTGATTATCCAAGTCTTTAAATACTAAGAATGGTTATTGTTATGGTTGTTTATAAAACAATTTTTGGACCTTCATTTACTCATATAGTCTTGCTGTGTTAGGCACTGTCTGGTTATGTGAATGACCACATATTTCCCAATTATATGTAAAATATATATATAATATATATAACCGACTCGACAACTGGCTCCGGACAAATAAACTCACCTTAATAAGTGAACCTCTGCAGTGAGCATAACCCGACAAAATAATTCGACACAGTGCGATATAGACGTATCAGTAATTATGCTGATAAATAAATAAATCTAGACTCAGAAGCTAGATGGTTTGATTGTTGAGAAATTCCCAAAATAATTGTCCCTTGAATTGAATAATTATCCAATACATTAAATTCCAGTTTTGTTGTTTGTTTTACCTTTGATTTGTGTGTTAATTAATCGTATTCTTACTAATAAGTGAATGACAAATCAAGAGTATGTATGTCAATGTCAAGTTATTAACTTGAAAATAATATTTAAAAAATCAATAATAACAACTATTGTGTTAGTATTTTTTGCTTTAGGTGTTTATTGTTTATGTCAAACATATTTTAGTCTTTGATGAATTTATCTGCTGCTAGTTAAGTAGACTTCTGTGTCAGTGGTTTTGTTTTGTACAAATACTGATATGAGAATATACAAATGAAACTTTTATTTTCCGAATTTCACATATGTGTCGCAATAATACAAAAACAAATTACAATACAGTCAAAATCGTTTATGTCTGCATCGTTTAGAACAACATACCGATTTTATTGACCCAGAACAAAGGTCCCGACTGAATGCTATATCTCGAAAACGTCACCGGTCGTTACGACTATCGGTTTTTATATCTAAATATTAGTAGTCTCTTCAATGTCCTTATAACTTGACTGTATATCTCTCATTTCGGTTTCCCTAATAGCAAAGGCCTCCTCCAACTCTTTCCACTGCTTCCTATCTGCCGCCACACTTATCCAAATGGGTCCTAACCATTAGCGTAGCTAGGTAACCAAGGGCCCTGTGCAAATTAAAAAATGGGGCCCCAATGCTATGTAAACTGATTAGGTTTTATCAAATAGTAAGCACAATAGGCTCCTAAGAATTGAAAAGTTTTTTTTATAATATTGGTGGCAAACGAACATACGGGTCACCTGATGGTAAGTGATCACGGCCGCCCATGGACAATTGCGACACGAGAGGAAACACAGATGCGTTGCCGGCCCTTAAGAAAGGAGTAGGCTCGTTTCTTGAAAGTTTTCTTACTTTGTCACGGATCCCATAATCAGAACCTAACCAAACTCTCATCAAACTACCCTTGAAGTACATCCTTTCCAATAAAAAATGAATCATCGAAATCGGTTAGCGTGATATTGAGTTATTCGTCTATTTGTCGTGTACATACTTAATGCAAATTTAAAACTTATACGGTTTTGCACTGGATGTCGTTGTCGGAACTGTACCAAACTATTGAAATGGGACCACACTGGAAGTACCAGCTTTCAAATAAAAAAAGAATAATCAAAATCGGTTCACCCAGTCCAAAGTTATGAGGTAACAAACATAAAAAAAAAAAAAATACAGACGAATTGATAACCTCCTCCTTTTTTTGAAGTCGGTTAAAAATATGAAATATACAAATACTTTAAAAATGCTAAGCTACTTAAGCTCTTTTTTGTGCACTGCAGGGCAGGTAATAATAATATTAAACAGTAACAACATAAATTACAATTAATACTTGGTGTAGGTTTGGCTAATAAAACGAAATAGAGAAGATTCAAGGGTTTATTACATAAAGGTCGGGCCTACCAACTGACTAAATAACAATTATATTTACAATTTTTTCCTAGCTTTAGTTTTCGCAAAAGTATCAATGAGTTCGTTTAAGTCTAGGCTTGATGCGGTTTTGTTTTCAATTGCCATTAGCGATAAATGTCGGAGTCGAGTTTGGCCCATATTATTTCTTAAATAATTTTTTATTATTTTTAATTTGCTAAATGACCTTTCAGCTGCTGCAGAAGTGACAGGAATTGTAAAGAATAATAACATTTCTGTAAATACTTCCGTTAGGTCGCATTCTAGCACTCCATATTTGCTCATTATTTCCTTACATAATTGGTGAACAGTCCATGCTTGAGTTAGTTGAGGTAAAACTAGGTGGTAAATATTAATAAATTGAAGTGAAAAACTAAATATCTGAATATTTTCTTTGTATGTATGTAATAAAGTTGCTTCATCAACATGTAATAAAAATGATGGTCTTCGAAAATCGTATATATGACAGACTGCACTCATACCGATAAAACGTGTATCTAATTGAGATATTACTGTGTCTAGTACATTATTGAAAATCTCAATTTTAAATATTTTTTCTCGGTTTGGAAAACGGTGATCAGCATCTAATTCATCAAAATGTTTTTTAATTTTTCTTTGCCCTTTTTCTTGAAAAATGGGTATACACCATATTTTCTTGCAGTTTCACTGTATTTGCACTTGAATAATTCGAAATATTTTTTATAAATTTGCAACTTTGCTTTGGTCTCTGCTGAAACTTTACTCGTCTCGCCCAAATTGATGTCGGTCAATACACTGTGCTTGAATTTGCAAAGCAACACGAACTCGAGATTTAGCATTTTGGTTTTAATGCTTGCTGCTATGAGCAATATTTATTTGTACTTGGCCACTTTGCAAACTAAAGAACTTCAGTTTCTATTTCAGTTTCATCCAATATTGGAGGTATCATAAAGTTATTTTCTTTTAAAGAAATGACACTCTCATCAACACATACTGCTGTATATGGTTGGCTTACATTTTCTATATTAGAAAATTCATTGTCACAATCATTTACATCAATGATCCCAGTACGATCAAGAATATTACAAACTTGTTCTAAAATAGAATCTATCTTAGATGTAGATGAGCCACCACCGATACCAATTTCTCTTTTGAAAAATGTGATATATCTTTGCTTCCCTTTTAATTCTTTAATTTTATATAGTAGTCCGGTGAAGATGTGAAGACCCTGCCAGGTCCATAGCGTAGTCAATCGAGAAAAAAAAATCTTTAATTTTATGGATTAAAATGAATAATAAGTGTAAAAAACAAGGGGGGGGGGCTTGGAGGCGAAAGAAGGTTCCCCTACGGAACACCTTTCATCAGAAAAAATAGGGGTACTAGTTCAGAGGTACTTCTGTATTTATTTTGAGCTTTTAACGTCTCCGGCGCTGCGGGAAGAGCAGCCTCCACGACCTTGTGTAACATTGCAGGCATCCATCCTTTTTTTTTTAACATGGAGATATCCCTTGGGATATCCACCCTAGCCGAGCAGTTAAGGGTGGGATATGTCCGACTTACACGGACTAAAACCCAATGGTGCTTCCTTGCACCTATTTGGCCGGGGAGCAGGAGCTGCCTACGGCACTGCCGGCATCCATCCTCGTCCGACGCCTATAATTTGTTACAGCGGGCGGAGCCTGCTCTCTTTACGCGCCTCCGGCTCTATAAAAACAATTAAGGGTAAGACAGATGCGTGCCAGGTGGAGTCGGGGTTCTTTGATTGATTTTAATTTGTTATCTGCTCTAATAGGTACTGTTAACATAAAACAAATTAAATACTAATTAAAAATTTATTCATCAATTTTATAACTATATTGTATTGCTTTAATTAACTCTTCGAAAACATCTTTATATACTACTTTTATTGATTTTCACCAAGAATATTCGATAAACCAGTTTGTGAAGTTTCCTTTATACCCATCACTACCGAACATCACTGTTAAATGTCGCCAAGGGCTTTCTATTCTTTGTTTGTGTGTCCCGTCTGGTACCACAAATTTATATATAGGGTCGCTGTGATTTTCCTTCTTATGTATGTATCGATATTGACGTAGGCAATCACATGCTCTCCAAAAATCGGTATGGATTTCAGGGCCAGTTCCATATGCTTTTGTACAAGTGGCACCAACATTTTCGCAATCATCTTTCCCATTTTATAGCATACCCAGTACCCATTAATTAATTTTCTTTTTCCTAATTTTGATTCATCGATTTGTACGATTTTGCCTGGACCAACAATTTTGCAATTAACTTCTTGGTGCTCCAATTCAAAAACAGCTACTAGTCTGAATACTGAATTTTTGCCCCTTCTAAACATTGCTGACGTAGTATCGCATCCGGTTATCGCATGTAAAAATAAAATATAGTTTTGGCATTTTGGATAAGCTGATAAACTTTTAGAAGAATATATTTCTGTCCGTTGCTGCGCCTTCCCAGGTTTTAAAAAGTAAATAATTTTATCAGATGGAGTCCTTGCAGTGAGTAGTACTAACAAATCAACATCTTCACCCACTACAATAGTTGTATTTCTTGCATTAAATTGTTCTATTGCTATTTCAATTATGAGGACATCGGCGTCATTCGGAGCTTGTTTCACGGCAATATTTTGAGCTGTTAATTTGTTAGTCAACATAGAAATAAAACGAGATTTATTATTGCAACAAAATGTTGTTGGTTTACTGGAACTGCCATAAATTCATCAAATATTATGTCGGTACCTGAGGATGTTTTTGTAGTACGACGACGTTATTCAGCAGCTTTTATGTTCTTTGTTGTGTCACTATAGCCATCAAATACTACCGTAACTGTATGACCATAATGTCTACGTAAATACTGAAAAAATTACGTTAAAGGTTTCTTCTCGATCCCACACAACGTGATGTAGCAGATATCCTCCATCAATAACGTAAGCAGAGTTTGTACAATCAACCTCAGCATTGATTGATTGAAAGTAATCGTAAAGAGCCGACTTCATTGTTTTACGCATTCCT
>MU158731.1:21302-53414 GCA_015888305.1 Antheraea pernyi | reverse complement strand
CTGCTGCATCGATGAGTGATAACGGGTAGGGAGCTAAATTATATGCGAAAAATGTTTCAATTTCATCCTCAAAAGTCTTAGTGACACTCATACGTTGAAATAATAATACTGGGTCTATTGGTACTTCTTCGTCGTGAACTTTCACAGTACTACTCACAGCTATAAGAGGAAGTACTTTATCTGTGCGTTTCAGTTTTATATGATTGAAAGTTTGACCAGTCATTTTAGACATCGAGGCAATCGCAACTTCACGAGCTTTATGACAATTAATCTTATCGTCACTAGTGACTCCTGAAGCAATAGATAAGATTTTGTTAATTTCAGGAAAAGGATCATGTGATGTCTTTTCAAGAAGTCAAGAAGTATTTTAATATCTTTAGCATCTTTCTTAACTCTCGAATCACTCGCGTCTACATGTTGATCTGTCGTGTCTATTCGAACATTAGTAGGAACTTCCAACTCGACATACACTGTGTTCATTTCACCCATTTGCTTATCACACTTTCTTTTGTACTTCGTCCTCGAGAAATACCACCATCTGTAGAACATGATTCTTACAAGCGCAATATCTGAGAAATAGTGGGTCTTAGAGAAAAAATCATAAGGCCCATTTTTATAGATAATTTTAAGATCTACAACTTTGCTCCGAGGTACTTTTTCGATAAAACTTACCGTTTTCGCGAAAAATCCTAAAAACCTAAAATTTTGACCTTGGGCCCCGAATAAGTCCCTTAGCGCACATGGGAATGATTGGGACTTTTGACACTTTATTCCTTGTGGTAAACCAAAGGTCTCTATGCAGATTTGGCTCTATGAAGATAAATTGACCGGACTATACTGTCTCACGGCCGTAAGGAAACCAGTCAGCTATTGATCTTGTCCATAAAACTGCTTCTCGATTTTCACGGGCTGTCTCTAATTTTAGTTAAAGTTAACTATAGTTTTGGTTGAACATATACGAGTACATTAATTATATCAACAACAAAATCACTAATATATGTTATTAGTTAAAGTATATGTATTATACTATATTAATATTACTTAATATTATTAGTATTAATATATTAATTAGTCCGGTGAAGCTGTTAAGACCTTGCTTGGTCAATAGCGTAGTCAGTTCGAAAAAAAAAAGAAACTAATATATCCTATGAAGACCAATTTTTTTTACTGTAATGAAATTGCGGCAAAACTTAACTATATTTGAACTGTAAATTTTTTTTATAATTTATTATATAAATTTCATGTGTTAAACGTGAAACCAATTAGACATATGGCCCAGTAGAGGGGATTGATAAAATTTTACATACCAGAATCCTTTGGACATATATATCTATTGGAGTTATTACAGATGATAAGCACAGAGATTCCGATGCAGAAACCAGGCAATACTATTATACTATTGAACTACATAAAAACATTTCACTACTCTAAAAGTAGTGGTAGGAGCTACCCAGGGGTTGTTCTTATTTATGGTGGTTCAACAAGTAATAGACAATTGAAATAATATCGTATTAACCTAATGTGAGCCAGAAGATACAATTTTTGTAGATAGGGTGTTTAATGTTCAAGAAATCTTAATTAAAAAAAATGTGAATGTAAATACTTCATCATTTTTGAGGGGTAAAAATCAGTTACCTACATTAAGTGTACTGCATGACTTACTTGCAACTTGGGTTCAACGTCATCATTTTTTCGACTTGTACTATGCCTTCCTTGTTTATTATCAGGTCGATTTTGATACTGACATAAGGTGTCAGCAAGCTCTGTTCTGGAGTCAGCTAACTTCGGTATGTCCTTCTGGGGTGTTCCTCTTTTGACGTTAACGTTTTTGTAGAGTACACAAGAGTTGACTATTGTAATATCAAGTAGATGATAGAAAAACCTCATTGTCCACTTTCTAGATTTTATACGTATATGGTATCGCCCAATGAAGCTGTCCATCGGGTCAACGCCCCCCCATGTGGGCGTTATATTCCTTGATTACGCGAGGACAAGATACTTGAATATTACGTTTTATTTTTTTGTCGTAGCGGATTATAGACTCTGCTGGATCGCAACCAACATAAGTGGAAAGCAATAGCACTTGCTTATTGTCCTTCCAACTTGTTGCCGAGAAATCCATACATTCAAAGGTAGCAACATTTTCGTTATAGGCTCCTCTTGTGACTGTGGATTTCAAAAATTTCTTTTTATCTGGCCACTTGCAAGTCTTGCCCAGTCTGTTGCTCTGGACGGTACCAAGACAGTAAATACCTTCTTTGGTTAGGTAACGTAATAAAGGAATATTGGTATAAAAATTGTCGATATATAGGATATGGTTGATATTCCTTGGTATTGATCTTAGCAATCGAACGACTGTATTCGATACCACCCCTAAATCCGGTTCGTGTGGTAATCTCTCAACATTCTTAGCTCCTGAGTATACCTCAAAACTATATGCGTAACCCGAAAGGTTGCACAGCACATATAATTTAAATCCCCACTTGTTGTATTTTGGTGGTACACATTTGCTCGACCAATGATAGCCGATGGTCAAACGGTACAGTAACGAATCTTTTATTCAAGTGGTCTAATACTGGGCGCACCTTGTGATGTCTGTCGTGTTGAGTATGATTAGGTGGCAAGTGTTTAGTGTCATCACTCATGTGAAAAATTTGTCTAATCTTATCAAACCTGTTCTGCTTCATGGTCCGGGCAATTGGTTCAAATTTTGCATTGTTCGACCAGTACGATCTCAGTATGATAAAAACTTGTAAAAATAAGAATGCCAAGAAATTTACGTAATTCTAAGAGAGTCACAATCTCTGTGTAGTTAGGATATTTTTGGATCGCATACTTTTTTGATTCTCTACAAGGAATTTAAAAAATTCCTCATCAAAGAATTGCGAAAAAAACTGAAACGGCGTTTCCAGGGTAAGAGTTTCTTGTGAATATTCGCGGTTTTCTTCAAAATCAAAAGCTTTTCGGACGATATCCATATTTTTGCCTTTCCATAAAACATCTCGAGAATTCATGGGAACTGACTTTTGGGCAGTCTCTTTGTTTTGAATTTCTGAAGATGACGTCGGCGTCGGCGGCAAATATAATTCAAAGTCAGGTTCAGCATTACGTTCTACTTCCAAGTCTTTCTCATCGTCTAGTTCCAGCTCTCTTCGACTTGAATAATAATCAATATCATCTTCATTTTCGCTGGCCTCATCCTCAGAAATTTCACCATTTTCTAGCATCCGTAACAGAGCCTCAATATCATCCGGCTTCATTTTCAATTATAGTATACAGTTAAGTAAAGGCTAAGCACATTCATTCCAACACCAAACCAAGCGTATAAACATGAAACAATACAAAAATCAGTCAGAAATTGAACCAAACAAGTATAAGTAAGGCGGATTCAAACAGCCCAGAATACCTGTAGTATCAAAATTGATACTTACAAAAACATCAAGATTTTCTTCAAGCAAAGCAGGTGTAAGAAAAAAATATATAAATCATAATAAAAATAAGATACTCACATAACGCATAAGTATTTTTAGTTTACAAAAAAAAAAAAAACAAAGAAATTAGTAAGCGAAACTTTTTGTAAAACTGTCACTGTCACCCATTCAATGCGGCGGGAAACCTAAATGTCATATTGCTTGTCATCTTTCGACACTTGACGTTTGTTTTTGTTTTCTAACTTGAAGATTATCAGTCAAAGGTAACATGTAAGCAGCCAAATATTAAAATAAAATTGATTGTAGGTGCCCAATGCGATTTATAACCCCGGAATCAAATTTGAAACTTCAGGTGTTAATTTTTACTAGATCAAAGTTAATATCCTTTTGTCTTTTTGCAATTTTTTGATACTGTTTTGAAGAAGCGTATAATGGTTTGTCATTTAAATATCATAAGTTCCTGACATCCATGACATACTTGATATCAAATAATAATACATTTACGATACACAATGTCTTTAACACGAACATCAAAACTAGTATTTGACATGTCTTGATTCTGACTATTTAATTCTGAAGATTCATTTGTCTAATAATAACTTTGTGGTTGGTACTGAGAAATATTGTCGTAATATACAGAACTTGACATCACCGCGTTTTTTCTTATTATACCAATAATCTCTTATTTCGCATCCATTTTTCGATTTTTAGAATTCTAATAAAGTCATTTAATAGTAATAATATAAAATATCTATTCGTATATTTATTTTTAAAATTTGTGATAAATTTTTCACATATACCTAACCAAGCCTCTTTTTTATGTCTAATATGAAATCAAAAAGTATTTTATTTGCTGGTATGGTTGGTTGTCCCCCAGTGATCGGGAAGCAACAATTATAATGCGGATATGGCGAATGCGAAACCAGTGAGAGCAAGAAAAACAAATGCACTCACCGGTACTGTGCTCTGTGCGATGTTGGTGTTCGGCGCCGACGAGTTGCGATGTTGTAAATCACAATAAATGTGACGCGATGAGCCATGCAAGTTCTCATTATAAACCACAATAAGTCAATGTGATGCTTGGAGAAGACAACTACTTGAAAAGACACGCAGTTCACACACGACGACAGCGAACAAAGTAGTCTGGTGAAGCTGCTAAGACCTTGCCAGGTTAATAGCGCAATCAGTTTGAGAAAAAAAAGACAGCGAACAAACTGGGCGATGCGAGTGCCGGAACGATCAAAAACTGAAGTGTCTTTTACCATCGTTGGTACTATATTTTACTACAATGTAACTTTACGCGGCCGCAACAATGATATCTATATACTGTTACTACTTTTACAGTCTTTATTTAAGAACTATCTCATACTTTCGATTTGTGTCCCAACTATCGTATTCTCTATCTTAAATTGTAGCACTCGCTAGTTCTGGCTAACTCCTTTTTTTCACGATATTTTCTCGTAAGGAAAGATCGAACCTAAAAAAAGTCTGGTGTTAAAATGAGGGTTTTCGACCATGCTCGATTGATTGCCCTAATCGGGTTTATGATATCTCTACTTTTACGAATTATTAACAACCATTCATTACCTAGTCTTAATTACGGTCAACACTAATGGATACATGCTAATGACTTCCAGGTCAACAAGAAATGACAATAAACTTTTATTTTCTCAACTAATTCTTTATTTGTGAAAATATGATATAAACTACTCAGGGAATAATGTATAACTGTACGAACTGTAACTGCTAAATAATTCTGTAAAATCTTTCATTGTTTTACCAATAAACTTATACAAATACGAGTACATTAGACAGTACTCGCCGCAAATTGAAGTAAAACCATTTGTAATATACCTACATGTATTGAAATCTTATCTACTTGAATTCCTTTGTAAAAACAATCTATGGTATCCTGTAGGTGAGCGTCCATATGAATCAAAATACTGGCCAACACGGTTCTCATCTATATGTATTGCTATCCAATATCTCTCGCTTATAATCTTAGTCAGAATTGCTTATCAGAAAGAATGGAGCCTCAACATATATTGGCAAGCCGCTTGAGTGTGAAGTTTTTTCAACACCTGACTGAATTCTTGTAGTTTGTTCTCACTCACTGGTGACATGGATTTTAAACGCGGAAAGTGAGTTAAATCGTTCTTCGCCATGCAGTTATAAAACAGAGAAAGCTGAGTTTTAAATGATTTCAAACATCCCCAAGTCTCATCTATAAATTGGAGCTTTCCTTGCAATTTCTTATTTAATTTGTTCAAAATTGGTACGCCAATCTTTGTCTTCGAAGATTTGGAAATCAGACCATTTGTCTGTTTTATTCTTTAAGAAATGTTGTAATTCCTCTTTTAAATTATAAACCCGTTCAAATGTATGTCCACAATTTAGCCATTTGACTTTCGTGTGGTAAAGAAGGTCAGAATAATTTGCGTCGACTTCAGTCAGAAATTCTTGGAATTGTCGGTGTACCAAGCATGGAGATCGAATCGTATTAATTACTTTTAAAACCACATTAAGTACATGGGTAATATCTATAACAGCTTTCAAAGGACGTCCTGGTGAATTATACTATGTAAAAATATAACATAGTAATTAGGATTCTGGTTCCGAAAAATACCCGAATATCCTACGTTTTTTTCAACCATATTTGGGGCTCCATCTGTGGTTATATTGCATAATCTTGAAATAGGCGTATTTAAATTTTGAAGACCGTCGGAAAATTCGTTATAAATTATTTGCCCCGTCGTTTTGCCTTTTATCAATTGCAAACAATCTAGCACTTCAGTAATATTAAATACGTCGTTAACGCCTTTGATAAAAGTTAATTGAGCAGTGTCGCTTCTATCCGTTTCTTTCATCCATCGTCAAGGTAAAATTTTAAAGTTGCCTTAATTGAGTCGACAAGTTCTTTGCAATGGCATCAATTAGCGTTGTTACTATTTTTGGCTATAAGCTGATAGATTCAAACTCTTAAATTTTTTCTGGACATAACATTTTACCCACTCTCCGCATATAATCTTTAACAACTTCTTCCGAATATGGTTTATTATTTTTAGCTATTTTATAAGCCACAACATATTCAGCCTGTGTAGAAGCCTTTGAGCAGTGTTTTGCTTTATAAACATATTCCGTTGAGCAGATATTGTTTTTTTTTTTAAGTTTCCCGTATTTACCTTTTTTCTGCGTCATTAAAACATTTTTGGTATTTGGATGTTTTGTGTCATTCTGAATGCTCAGATCTAGGAGTATATTGGGCTGATGTGACAACGCTTCATAAGGAAGGGAGAAAATAAGTTTACATGGAAACTGCAGAATGGGAATAGTTAAACGGGAAATTTTGATATAACTGCGGAGAAGATAAGGTAAATTGAATAAGGGTTGCAACCCTCGTTTTCAACTATACACGCTAAATGTCTTAGCTTCTGTAGAAGAGGATGTTGGGAATTATGGAAGAGTTTAAGGAGGAACTTGTTCGAAAGAAATTGCCTGCGCAGATAAAGACGGGAATCCACGCATTCCACTTGTAGAGCATTGATGGGCGAGGATTTTATGGCCCCTAGAATAATGCGAAGGCATTTTAATTGGATTTTCAAGAGTTTCTCTGTGGTTACTTTATTACTAGGATCCAAGAGAAATGCTCCGTAGTTTAGATGGCTGTGGATGATAGCGTTGTAAATAATTTCTTGGGAAAAAGGTCGAGCTCCCCACCAAGCTCCAGATAACGACCGCGGGATATTGATGTTCTTCTCACATTTACCAGAGACATAATCCCCATGCGAAGACCCAGACATTTTAGGATCCAGCCAAACGCCTAGACATTTTATAGGATAAATATTCACATAAATCACTCAGAGCGATAAAGAAAAACTTATTTAATAACAATTACAAGCTAAGATTAGTTTAACAATGTCACCCTTGTTGTTTTTTTTTGCTGATCTTAATTTATAATGACCTCATGCTAACGTATCGACATTATTTGGTCGTTTAGTATTATTTTGTGACATATATATTTTGTTAATTTTCTGAATAAATATTACAAGTTTTAATGATCTAAATCTAAGCATACTTATCATATTTAAAGCTTTTGTTAAACAGACATGACTTATAATTTTCTGTTTGGTTGTGCGAAGAGTAATGTATATGAAGTATATGAATTTTTTTAAATTTTAAAAGCGAAAAACTAAGAAGTTTGCTTCACTTCAATAATAAATATTATCATTACATAGTATAAAACAAAGTCCTTCACCGCGTCTGTCTGTTCGCGATAAACTTAAAAACTACTGAACGGATTATCAAGCGGTTTTCACCAGTGAAAACCAGATAAAGTGATTCATGAGGAACGTTTTAGTATATAATTTGTCAAGGTTTTTTTTATAGTCAGTGCGGAATTAATATATTTAAAGTACTTTAGATTTATAAGCTTTACATCTTCAACTATTAGTTACCTTTTCCCCACAGTCTTTTCCATACAATTGAGAATTCGAACTGCCACTCTCTTTAGTATCAACTTTCTCAACTCCGGTTAGCGGTAAATTAATCTTCACACCATCCTTATTATCAACCGTTTCGTTTGATTCATCATCAACTTCAGTGTCATCACTAATTTCATCATGTATGCTATCGTCATCATCAGAGCTAGTGTATTTCTTCAAGTTTACCATGGGGAAGATTTTTCAGCTGTTTTACTTGTAGATCCTTGGACTAAATAAATTAGAATGAATTATTATTGCAATATATTATATACATGCCAGTTGCAAATTGAAATATTAAATTGATTAGTTTTACGTGATGCTAGTAGCTTTCGCTATTGTTCAACCATCAGTTTAAGCCATCATTTTCCTTTCATCGCTTTTATTTTTTAGGATCGCTGTTTTAACCTGGTTTTGAAGACCTTTGTATTTTTCATCAGGTTTTTTTTAATGAGAAGTAACCTAATTAACAAAAAAAACAATAAATATTTTTATGTTAGTATTTTTAATACTTCATTAATTTATTTTTGATATTGGTAGTTATACTTTTTTGGGTTTTTCCACTTCAGGATTCTCTAGATTTTGAGTGAAGGACCAACTTTTTTTAGGTTTACGTGATCGTTTTTCAGGAAGTGGTGACTGACTCAAGGAAGTAGAAAGTTTTCGCTTAGGTTTTAATTTTTTGGCCTATTGCTTCAATGCATCGTCATTTTGTGAAATATTACAATCGATTAAGAATATTTGTAAAGTTTTGATAAATTTTCTTTTCTCGTAAATAAATTATAAATAATTAGAAAGTGTAATAAAATAGTTGTTGATAGATTCTTGAATTTTAGTTTATAATATATTTACATAACGAAAAAAAAAGATTTTTATAGTAATTTTTAAAATAATTAATAGTTTAACTGATAAATCAACCATAACTCCAGAGTATTTTTCTTTTTCCCTAAAAAAATTGCACATGGTCGTCAATTGGAGGTTGATCGATATCATGAATAACTTCAAAATCCTCCACTGTGCCATAGGATTTGTCAGCATCACACATTATAAGATAAAACATCTCATCAGGTTCTTGTGAGATACACAATTAAAATGTATATGCACAGGTTACAATTGTTTCGTTAAAATTTTCAGATTAAAATTTTTATGAACACACGCGACATGATAACAATACGATGCTATGACACCATTTGTATAAATTTACTCCAGTGGGAGAGCGAGACGACTTCCTCGCAGAAGGAGGCCATTGCATTCCAGTTATCCTCACTACCGAGCATAGCTGCAACCACGCTCGGCAGTGAGAGATCTTGCCATACCGCCGCAGCCAGAGTGCGACGTTGCTCCTGTAACATAACTCCTGTAACAACTTTCTGTAACAGATTCAATATTCTCCTTTGTTATATTTTGGTTGTTGGAAGACAATGATTTCGATATAGTGTCATTTGTTTCAGAAGTCCGAACTTTATTCGGAATAGCATGCACTGCCTTCTTGGCAATATATTTCGTAATTATTTTCGATAATTCTAAAACGGATTCAGCTCTTCGCATGTCCTCTTCTTGTATTGCCACTACCGGTAGCATTCATGTCTGTGCAAACTTGTGACGTACTTGGTCCAAAATACCTTCTCTGCATATTTTTTCTTATGAACACTTCTGGTGGGTTTTCAGAGATGTGGTGAGAGACATCTAATACCTGTTTAGGAAAACTAGAGATTGAATTGTCGGTCACGGATGTCTCAGTTGTTTGTGGTGGCAATAATTCCGATTCACCTACATGTTCAGGTTTGGAAGAATGCATGATTTGTATTGATGGCTCCGTGATAGTTGCGGCAGTTCTCAGAGGTAAATTTTCATTCAAATAGTGTTTATTTTTAGCCCAAATGGTATATAAGGACAGATCTTTCTTCGGAAGCAAGTTCTCAACGTTAGCTCTGGGTGTATAGTGCATCCTAGTGAATAAATTCAATTTTTCATTTGTAAACAAGCTTCGTATTTCTGATTCCAAGGTATTCATAAACTGTTTTGTTGTCTCAATTTTTTTCTTAAATGCTGATGCGGAAACAGTAGCACGATTTTGTGAACTTATTTTGTACATGTCGACATATTCTGGACCAAATGGAAAAAAGCCCACTTTTTCGAAATCCTTTTCTTATTGTATCTGTGGCAATGTTTCGAAAAGCTGCCTCAAAATTTGGAGCGAAATGCTCTCTTTTCATTGTTTGTTTTGGATTGTCTATTTCCCAACTTTTCACTTGATTCTGCCACGAGATCTTTAAAGGCCTAAAGACCGCAACGTCCATCGGCTAAAGTAGATGTGTTGAGTTAGGATATAGAGAGATAACCTCAATCCGATTATCTTTACAAAAATCTGATAAATGTAGGGTCATGTGTGACCTATGACCATCTAAGAATAATATAACTGGTTGAGGTATATTATTATCTTCCATCCATGGAATGAACACATTAGTAATGTATTCATAAAATGTTCTAGCACACATCCAGCCTGAATCTGACCTGCCTATGCACCAATCTTTTGGTACACTATTAGTAATTACGGCATAAGGTAAACACTCATAAGGGTATATACTATCATTGGTGGAGCTAAAACTCCAGCAGCATTACCAGTAACCTAGTCATGAACAGAATGCCTATTATTGGATAGACTAATTATTTATTGCAGATTTCTAGAGAAACGTGAAGATATACTAGAATAAACGTATGATACATGAAAAAAAATAAAAATAACAAAGTTCACTTTATGGACACTCTGCCCATGATTGGGTGTACGTGCTTGAATAACATCCAGTTGTGGAAACCGGGAATTTTAGGTTTAGAATGAAAATGACATTTTGGGTTATATTATAAAAGTAATCTATTACTATTGATAAATCAATAAATAATATGAATTTCAACAACGACGATACACCTGACACAACCTAAGATGTTAAGTGTACTTATGTACTTGCATCGTGATTCTTGTAATAAATTACGATTTTCAACAACAAATAACACCGCGTAACTAACAATCGTTATGGCCGTAATCAAAATGGTCGTCGGCTGTCAAAAACAGTCTGTATGACAGCTAAAATGTTGGTACAATTGAGCGGTGTAGACATTTAAAAAAAAATACTGTGCGTTTGCTTAATTTTGAAGGTCAAGTCAAAAAATGTCCATGGCTGGTCCGCGTCCAATATAGGCGCCATTACGGGTAAGTGGAATACCTCTATAAGTGAAACGACATTGTAGGTCCCTTGATGTCTCACTTAACCAGGTTTCACTGTATAAGGTAATGGCGCCTATATTGGACGCGGACCAGCCATGGACATTTTTTGACTTGAGAGACATCAAGGGACCTACAATGTCGTTTCACTTATAGAGGTATTCCACTTACCCAGTGTCTCAGATATACAGGTATAAATAAATATCTGTCTCATTTACAGAGGGTTCCATTAATAGAGGTGAGAATACAGGTTATACAGGTGCGATCATTAAATAAAATAACGTGTTATGTATGTAAATGAGTTTTAATAAAAAAAATATAGTATGTACTTAAAGGTAATCATACAAATGTAATCAACAAAAATATTCAAGCTCGTTTTTACACGTAATATGTACGAATATGGAAACAGAATGTATCAATTATAAAAATCTGTCATTTTAGTTTGTCGTTTGGAAGTATCAGCCATCAGATGTTTTTCGATATTATAAATTTCATCAAATATGCTTTGGTCACCAATTGATGACATTTCAAAATAACTGTGCAAAGTTTCTAGTGCTTTTACTGCTTCGCGTTTAGAAATTTTTACTAAATTTACTTCCGCGCTCATTTCATCGTCTTCTTCTTCATTTTCCAATGAAGAAGACGAGAAGGCATGAACAATGTCGCTTTCATTAAGTTCTCCTGAAACTATTAAACCGTCATCGACGTTTATAAAATCTTCGAATGTTGGTTGTTGATTATTGTCGTTGCTGATGGCTAAGTTCCAATCTTCAGGATCAGTTTCTAAATTTTCGTCCTCCTCTTGTAAGCTTCCAGATGTAAATCCAGATTTTTTAAAGCAGTTTGCTATAGTAGTTTTGGTCACAGAAAACCAAGCTTTCCTAGCAAACCTCATCGCCTGAAGAACATCGATTTGTGGGCACTGATTGTCTTCTATAGATTTAATAACATGTCGCACAACCTCTTTTCTGTAATAAATTTTGAAATTGTTGATGATGTCTTGATCCATTGGCTGCAATTTACTTGTCGTATTCGGAGGCAGATACACGAGTTTAATGTGGCTTAGCTCGGGCATATTATTGTGAGCAGTACAATTGTCCACAAACATTAAAATTTTTCGCTTCTGGGCTTTCATTTCTTGGTTTAAATTCTTCAACCAATCAGAAAAAATAGTGCATGTCATCCATGCCTTTTTATTATTTTGGTAATTCACAGGCAAAGTTTTAACACCTTTGAAACATCGTGGAGACTTAGATTTTCCGATTAATAGGATAGGCAACTTTTCAGTTCCTGACATGTTAGCACCTAGAAGTATTGTAATGCGCTCTTTACTAAGTTTCCCGCCATGACAAGACTCACCTTTTAAGGTAAAAGTTTTATCGGGTAGACACTTATAAAATAAACCCGCTTCGTCTGCGTTAAAAATATCATCAGCAGAATAATTGCGTAATAGAACTGGTAGGTCTTCAATCCATTGGCTACATTTGTTAACATCAACAGCGTTACTTTCTCCACAAATTGCTTTGAAAACTATACCGTTTCTTTTCTTAAACCCTTCCATCCAACCATTGCTGCTACAAAAATTATGAATATCGAGCCTTCGCGCGAAATCTTGTGCCTTTTCTTTAATCAACGGTCCACATACCGGAATGTTTTTGTTACGAAGTTGCTTAACCCATGTTAGCAAACACTGTTCAAGTTCAGGATATTCTGATAAACGTACACGTTTTAGTTTTCCTTGTCCTTCAGAACATTGTGAGTCAATTTTATGTTTACTCTGAATTATTCTACAAAGAGTAGATTTTGGCACATTAAATTCGGCACAAACTTCTTCGCGTGTCTTCCCACTTTCATAAACGGATATTAACTTCAGTTTTTCACGTAATGATAACGATTGTAGCTTTCGTTTTGACATTTTTCAAATAAACATCTGTATGATAGTAAAGCGAAACTAAAACTGAAGGTAATTGAAGCTTAAATTAAATTTGTACTTACGTACTTGGAATTACGTGTGGAATTTGTGGGTAGAATAAGAATGAGTAAACAAACAATGTTATCTCAGTTACAGAGGTTTATGCATATAAAATTTACTCGCTGTCTCAGGTATAGAGGTAACTATCGAAAGAAAAAATCCCAGGTATAGAGGTTTACCTCGTCCCACTAACAGAGGTAATTCAGTGCCAAAGTGTTGGGACCTCAGCATGAGTTCCAGTTATGGAGGTTTCTCACTTGTCCAGGTCCCACTTAACCAAGTTTCACTGTATTATTAATAATTCCATTGTCATAAAACGAACATTGTTATATTGTTAGAAAATAATTAAATCAAATCTTACTTCTTAAGGAGATTTGATGTAGACATATTTGGATTTTTACAAATTATTAAAATACAATTTTAAAGTCTCTACTTTACATTTATCCATAGGTTTTTTTTTGTTCCACGCTCCACAATATAAACGTAACTTTTATGCACACTCACAGACACTATTTATAAACTTTTTTTTTCATTTTCTTATTTTGCCTGAGAAGGCACTTATGAACGTCAAAACTACCACCGACCAGTCTGTCGAAAGATCATCTCATTAAACTGCCATTGAATAATTTTCGGTGAATTTTCTTATAATTCTTGTATAAAAATAATCATACTCCAGTCATTAAAAGAAAACAAATGCCGATTAATATGTTTGCATTTTGTGGAATTATATTTGTTTTCAATTCTTTTTTCGCGGTCCTCCCATTTTCGTTAAATTTTATAATCTTGATAAACTTCCGTATATTCCAAATCTAAATCTTCTTATAATACATATTATATTTCTTCATTCATGTATATTTTGAAATAAATTCTAATAGGTACTTGCTTTTATTTTATTTATAGGTTGTTATTCTACATCTTGACTATAAAAGGCGTAAGACCATAAAAGGCGATAGCTATTTGCAAGCTCCTATGTCACGGTCGCCATATGAAGACAAATGAAACTCACAAGTGCTGATATAATACTGTTCTTTTATTAGAGAGTGCACATATTTATAAGTATACAATTGGTATACATGGATAGGTATATATCTACACTACGCAGTAAGTAAATTATAAAATTAATTTTGACCTGGAAGTGATGTAAGCTGCAAACAATCATATGATTTCATATATTACTAGTGAAAACCGCAAGCAAATCCGTTCAGTGGTTTTTGAGTTTATCGCGAACAGACAGACAGACAGACGCGGTAGGGGACTTTGTTTTATACTATGTAATGATGGATAAAAATACCTTTCCCTTTTAGAATGTTAAACTCTTTATCATGTGGATAATTTTGTTTCAATGTTTTAAATTAACAATGTGATTGTAAAATATTATTGTATCGTAGGAATATTGTGGTGACATACCTGCTTTCTCGTCGAGCCGCAATATTCTTGATACTGGGTAGCCAAGGCGCTGGTTATTGTTTGTTCCGTGTACAGCACGATTGCACGATAGGGTTTGTCGCGGCTATTTTAGTTTTGGGTTCGTAAAATCGTTACTTTCGCGTAAGACCACTTACAGAGAACTCTTGTATTCGATCTTGAATAATTGACGTTGTGGCGAGGGTGTTCGTGCGCGTGCCCCAATGGGCGTGCAGCAAGGTCCGCCAACCACATTCCTAATATGAACTATGCACAGATTATGCTCCGGTGTTTACCACAGTACAATAGATACCGAAGGCAAATGTAAAATAAACAATAATAAAATATATAACAAAGAAAATAACTATTACTGTTACTGCGAGTACGTAAAAATTATATTTGTGAATATAACTTTTTAAATGATTTGCAAAATACCTTGTACTCACAAATTAATTGCAAGTACTACAGTTGACCTTATTGTTTTATCCGTGTTGTTGATTTCCATTTTTGAAATAGAAGTATCTTCGTTATATCATGCTATTTTCATATTCCCAATGTCTGCTTTAGCTTCATTTAATCGTTTGATGGCCCTTCCGGTTTGTTGCGATAGTTGGGCTATAAGAAAAAAAAATCTTATTAATAATTGTTATCACAAAATAATAGTTCATATGACATGTACGTACTTGATTATTGAGTTAACTGCCGCACAAATCTTGATTCATCATCATATGATAAATCGTAAAGTCCATCTTTTTCCACCTTTTCACAAAGTTTACAGAGCTTTTCATCAGTTTCGCTGTTTGTATCCATCTTAAACACTGTTTCAAGTGAATAATTGTATAGTAACGTCTAACAAAAGTTTAGGAACGTAATGGATGCTTATGAAAAGTTACATTGGTTATATGTAATAGGATCCTAATTATGTACATGATTATTTAACACATAGTTATTCGTTTCACGTTGAAACGTCTACGTAGGACAAGGCTTTAAGAACCTACTATGCGAGCGGTCAAAATATTGTTGCTGTATAGATACCCGCAAATAATTAACCCTTTCGGATAATGATTGAAGACCGACTCACACACTCGCACACATTTTGGGGACCCCGGCTATAAATCAAGTCCTATGTTATTTATTTATAATATAGCATCCCACATGTTACAAAACATTGAATGATGAAATTGTGGGTACCTCTTAAAACTCTAACATTCACAATGTTTACCGTACCGCTTTATGGATACAATAGAGATACATAAACAATTAAGGAAATTTCATCCAAGTCTTCAATATAATGTGTACGTAAACCGCTTGCCAATATGTGTTGAGGCTCCATCCTATTTGATAAGTAATTTAGATTCAGATTATAAGTCAGGGTCTCATTGGATAGCAATACATATAGATGAGAACGGCGTTGCTCAGTATTTTGTTCTACTTATCAAGGAATAAAATATTGCACTAATAACATAATATTCGTTATTACGAAACTCCTGAGAGAATAGATAACAACTGTAATCTATATGAAGGCTTAACCATACAGCTATTATCAACATACATGACATGCAGTCGAAAGATCATAATAATTTAAAGGATAAAAAATATTCCATAGGTAGATCAAAAAATGGTAGATGCTAAGGACAAATTATAAAAATATCGCCTTAATTTAAGTAGTCGGGCTTGCTTAATATGTAATATTCATTCGAATCTGTAGAGTGACTAATTTGAAACTTATTTTGGCCTACTTTAGCAAATATACCAGCGGCAACAGAATAACTTAAACCTTGTGCAGCTAAACGGATTTTTATTTTTTGTTTGAAATTTCTGTCGTGTTATTTGGTTAGTACTGGAGCAAATACAAAATTTGAATTCTCTTTGTCCTTCATATGATATTGTTTGATGTGGTTCCATTTTTTTATACCTACCTACAATGCATTGAAAAAAAGAACAGCTATGTTAACTGTGAAAAAGATAATAGAGTGCTACTCTATTACACACACACATAGATTATGCCGTAGTAAATAAATAATATATTATTTTACCATAGATTAATTTTTCATTTATTCGAACTGTTATATGGATTTGTCCGAAGGCCTTTTTAACAAAACTATGCTTATAAAATAAATTGTTTATTGAAACAATTACAATGATTTAAAAATAAGTAATTAAAAAAGTTAGCTGAATTTAGGGCAAGTGTCAACCGCGCGGATAATGGATTCGAACTGACTTCTTCGATAATATCGTAACGAAAGAAAGCTCAAGAGCTCTGAACCAAAATAGGGTTCCTTCGCCCTTTTACGTGTGGGAACCCTTTATAATAGAACGTCATGTGTGAACTTTATGTTGTATTTCAGAAAGTTATTTTTGAAGCATTTCAATAGGTGGGGTCCATCCAAAATATTAACAATTTCATGAGTTTTGTGGCCGAAATACGGTCGATCTCTGGATGAACCTAATACATTAACATACAATACTATTAATACATTAACACCATCGAAATCACAGATTATCCCAAGAACATCTGAGCCGACAGAAAAACGAGCGTTGAGGACCTGAAAGTGAATTAAGGGGGATTTTTTCGAGGATTTTATTGGGAAGGAAATAAATATTCGATACTCAAATAATAATAATGTTTTATTTTTATATATTTCTACAGTCTTCTCAAATTTTTTCATTGAAATACATGTCATATTATGCCTGGTACAAGGATTTCGCCCAGGCGCCTCGAGCGTGCATGTGTCGTGCGGCGGGAAAGATGCAGGTCGCAATTTTGAATCTGAAACAAAAAAAAAAATGTTATTTTCAATAGTATAGCTTCTAGTTAAACTAAGAAAATTCAAAGAAAAGTGAGAAATTCAACAATTTTTTACATATTAAAAAAATCATTTTTTTGGAAAATAAGTTCACTTTAGATTGTTTAAAAAGTGGGTTAATTATAACTTTTTTAAGGTTTTTTAGGTTCAACTAGAAGAGAATTTAATTCTGAATAAAATCAATTTTGTCTCGTTTCGATAGGACGTTAAATTTTTTTCCTATATTTCCCGCCAATTAACAAAAACCGTAAAAATGAAAAACCGAGAAATCGCTCGTCAAAGTTTTCGTACATAAAAAATCGTAATAATCTTGAACTTACCACTGAACCACAATAATGTGCTAATCAGCGATTCCTGGTCCATAGAGTAGCCATTCAGACTCTTCAAAAAACTGGTTTTGCCCTAATGTTCGAGTCTGCGGGCTGTTCTGGCCTCTTGAAAATGAATCTTGCCTGTTTTGTCGGGTGACGCGCTCCTTGTCGACCCCCTCTGCGAAATTGTTGCATTGCTGTCCAATTTTCAAGTCTAGTAACTGCATGGTTTTCAATACTGCACTGTAGCCTTCATTGAACATTCCTCCAGCGATGTAGGCATCAATCTCGACGATTTTAATGCCTGAGTTAAGGTGTTTAGGTGCGATGCGCCACACAGTGGAATTGAACGACTCGTTCGCATTTTGTGTGTGTCCACCTAAACACCTCCACCAATACCTCCGCGAGAGGTCGCTTTGCACGCTGGCAGTTCGTGCATACGGGCTCGGCACTATCCGCCCTTCTAGAACACTCGCCCCTGCGATGTAATTTGGTGCAGTGCGCACACGACTCATCGGACTCGGGACATAGCCGTCGTGGGTGTCCGAAGCCGAGGCAGTGCGAACACTGCACCAGGGGGGATTGGTCCTTTACTAGGCGATATCTGATGCCGATATAGAGTCAGCCCGCAGTCACTAGTCGCTGCCAGAGTTTGGGAGCAACCTCTAGTACAGGGTGGCATTCCAGCGTGTTTCGCGCCCGCTTCCTATACCTCACGCACATGTATTGTTCTTTAACGCCCAAGTCCTGGAACAACTCCTCGTTTTGTCTTTTGATGTTATCCAGGGCGTCCTTGTCAGAATACGCCGCCAAGACATCCCGGATCTCCACCAGGGGATTTTTATTTGTGGGGGTGGTCACCGTAAGGTCGGCCGAGGCCGTCCTTAGCTGCAGTGCCATCTTTTTGGCGTCCTCTTCTCCTCTGCAGCGGAGGACGACCTTTTGGGCCTTCGACTTCCTTACGGCAACCACTCTTGCTCCAGTGACCTGGGTGTTGGCCACCCTCTGTATAATGTTAAGGACCCCTTCGCTAGTCTCGCGGGGGTCCTTCGACGATACAATGATCGTCGCAGACGGTGGCGTGCGTCTAGGTAGAGCCGCAACCCTTGCGTAAGCGTTGGACTTTAGGTCGGGGGCGCGAATCGCCGGGGGGACCTTAACCTCCGAAGTCTACGCGACTGAGGAGGCCATCTCTGTTGCCAGAGGTATGTATGCCAAGGCTTTGTGCTTGTGATGGAGGTCCGATGTCGCGGACCTCATGTAGGACGGTGTCAAGCTTTCAATCATCGCTCCATCGCACTCAGTCTTGGCTGTCTGGCGCAATGCGACCTCCTTGATGGTATTATGGAGGTCTGCGATGGTCTCCTCAATCTATTCGAGGCGGGGGGCAAAGTCAGTGCCTGATGGAGTTGGCGATAATGGTCGTGAGGGTGGAGACGGAACAGGGATCCGCTCCTCGACGCGCGTTGGGAGCTGCTTGAGCTCAACCTCGATGCGCGTCATCGAGCTCTGAAGCCTGCTAGTGCCTCCGACGATCTTCTGCAGATCATCTGGGTCCAGTCGGCACCGGTCTGGCGTCATTGGCACGTTAGCGGGACGACGGCGGAGTTCCTCGATACCTCTGTGTATTTCACGCACCGCCTTAAATGGTTCCCTCACCTCATAATCCAGCCACGATCTGAGCGTCTCCACCTCTGCGACCAACTTCTCAATTTGAGAGGTCAGCGCGGTGACACTCTTCTCGTGGCTGGCTACGAGGCTCGCGAGCTGGCCAGAGTGCGCGCGCTCCGCTCTAGTCAAATCTCGAGCACCTTTAGCGCGCGCCTTCTTCGCGTCGATTTTATGACGGGCCCGTGAATCCACCAGCTCCAGGGTCGTTTCATACAGACCCTTTTTTTCTTTTTTACATGGGGAAATCCTACTGGATACGCCACCCTCCCGGGGAGAGAGTGAGTTATGTCCGACTCGCACGGACTAAAACCCCATGGGTGCCCGCAACCGCCATGATGGGGGACAAAGGATGGCAAAGCACTCCGCATGTCGCCCCGACGACCGGCCCAGAGAGAAGATCCTGGGCCTCATACAGACCCTGAAGTGCTAAGGTAACCTCCGCCTTAATGACCTTACTAATATTTCCGGACTGCTCCAGTGCCTCCTTCCCGACCAAGAAGATTTCAGTGTCACGAGTCTTCGCCACATCCATCTCCACTCTGAGGCGACCTTTAAACGCAGGGAGAAAACTAAGTCTTGGTCTCCCAACATCATCTGTCTCTGCCCCCGACGACTCGCTCGCATGGTCCGGGGAGGGAGCGGGGGATGGATTCGTGATGGTGAGGTCTGGTATTACAATAGCGGGTTCAGGCGTGTAACTCTGCGTCTCAGTCGGCGACCCTCCTGATGGTGACTCCAAGATGTTGGTATGAGAGGGGATCGTCGATTTTATGGGAGCAGAGTCTGGAGTATTTTGTTCCCGAGTGAGTTTCCCCGTCGTGGCCATGTTGCGACTTAACACACTCTTACGGAGGCCTTCCTCCGTGTCGCTGCCACGACGTGCTACGCCTGTGTGTTTTTTATGCCTCGCGATTGGTGCCTCCGAGTCCATTGGTTGATCTTTCTTGTCCCTCGCTTCCGGTACCTTTTTAGGTGGCATGTATGTTCCTGTTCTGATCCCAACTCAAGGTGCTCCAGCTACCCTCAATTGTTGCTGTTTGTTGCAAACTTCTTCTTTCTTCTTCGTTAATATTCTTGTGCTAAGTGGAACTATTTAATTCTGCCAGAACTAAATGTGTGTCTTCTCTTTCAGCGGGCCCAGTAGATTCTCCTTCTCTTTTCCTTTCCAACGATACCCCACTCGGTATACTTATCTCTAAAGATGACCGAGTTGGAGCAAGGGGGGTGAGGTTTGGGTATATGGGGGAGGGGGTAAAGGGAGAAAAAAGGGAATGCAAAGGGGATGAAAAGGGAGAAAAAAGGGAAGGGGGGTTTTGTGGATGTAGGGGGAGGATAGGGTGGGAGTATCAGGGCGGTGGTACTTATCGCTGGCTCCTCCTGCCAATCCGTCTCGGCTCCTCCCCCAAAACTGCTCTGGCTCCGGCTAACCTGCGTCAGAGACGTATGTTCTCGAAAGTTCCCGAAGATTCTTCAGTGGTGATCTTCGGTACTATTAAATATGTCGTAGAACTTATTTAATTTTTGTAGTTCCGCTTCTCTTCGCTAGGTGGATTATCGCTACTTCACAAGAAAGTACCAGGCGTTTCCAGAATATTCTATTTCTATACTTATTCTATGTATTTAATTGCCGAAGTAATAAACTCTAGCGGCAAGCGGCGGTAGCTTGTTAAAAGTATAGTAATCGAGGTTCCACTATTCACCGATACGTGGCTGCCTATTATTTTTAATTTAATATTTTTCTGCATTTATTTTGTATGAAAAGTGAACTTTTCCTATGGACATCCTAGAGCTTTGAGAAATGTGTCATCTGACTCCCTAGAATTTGCTCTATCCAGATATATAAAACTATGTTAATATTGTAATAAAAATGTACTCCAAATAATGCAATTTTAAAGTTGTTGTATCCAGAGAAATTTTAAAAATTTAAAACCTGTATTTCATTCTTCTTTCCACTCCCGTTCCTCCTGCAATATCTACGCTCGCGCGCCACCAATAAAACCAGAGATTTTAATTGTGTATTTTCGTCGACGTAATATTTTTCCAAAAAAAAAAAACTTCTTTAAAAAATTTATTTTTAAAACTGTTATAGAGAACCCTTAAAAAATGCTCTCCAGAAATTTTTAGATTAAACTGATAATATATCTCTATTTTAAATTGATGAACAAAGTTAATTTTGTATTTGAAAAATAAATGTAATTTTTAATAATTCTGTATTTCCACAAAATTTAATTATAAAATCCCCTTTCTTTGGCACTGCACTATGTAAACTGTTTGGGTATGTAATTCTCATTTTTAATTTAAGACCGCAAAATATTTCAAAATTTTGTAACTATCGTAGCCTTTTTATTTATGCACTGATTTTTTATTTTAAAAGAGTATTCTAACCTCTGTATCCGGGGCTTTATTCTCGAGTTCTCCAGAATCGTCTGCGCCGCTCGAATTTGAGGTTAAATGCAATTTACTGTCCTATCTTTGCCTTATTTCACTTTAAAAAAAAACGAATTTTGGACAGCACTTGTAGATCACTTTCCTTTATAAAACTGCACTCATAAATTGTATCCTTATAGATCGTATTTCTTCAGCGCACGCACTTTTGTATTTTAAATTTTGGTTTTTCGGCTATAACTTTTTATACTTTTTGAATTTTTCAAAACGTAATGTGCCACCGCGTAGGTCTTAGGAGCGTGCACCGTTTGATATAACACTCACTGATTTCCGATCACTTTTTCTATTTTTCGCTGTTTTTTCGATGCGGAGCGACTAAAAAGCGATCCGCTCGCGGTGGCGGTCAGCGCGGGACTTTTTTTAATTCTTACCTTAGTCATTTCACATTTTGTAAAAATTGGGATGTCATAGCTACACATTTAGATTAAGTCTCTGGACACTGAAGTATAGATACATAGACACTTCATAATATACTAAATCATTAAAAATATGAAAAGTATTTTTTTTTATATTTCCAAAAGTAGCTTTAGGCAAATAAAAGCTTCTAAAAATTTTAATTCTTACCTTAGTCATATCCACATTTTGTGAAAATTGGGATGTATTAGCTACACATTCAGATGAAGTCTCTGGACACTGAAATATAGATACACAGACACTTTATAATATACTAAATAAAATGTATTCCCCAGAATAACATAATTATGAATTGTTATGTGATGTTAAAAATAATATTTTTATATAACACTTGAAGGTTAGTGATAACTTTTAAGGTGAGCTACCTACCTTTCTAAAATTAATAATAATCTTATATGAAATGAACTAAACTACTCACTTCAATTCCTTGTGGTCTGTTGGTGTATAGGTCTTATTTCTTAATTCACATAAAATATTTTGGGCGTCTTGAGGAATTGAAAATGCATTTATTATATTGCTATCGTTGTTTGTATAATCTGAATCATCAAAATGTTTTCCGCATATAGTAGGGTAGACTGGGTAGGGGTGAAACATTTTAGCATTTATCGCGGATAGCATCGGGATTTGTTAAGCGAACGATGACGGAATTATATTAAATAAAAGACCTTACATCTATCTACTAATGGGCAATGTTATTAGAGATCACTGTATAGTATTTTCTGTGTAAAATATTTAAAGAAAACAGTAATTTGTTCCAACCTTCCCCATTCCACGGTCGGTTGAAACAATGCCTGGGGTCAATTGATAATCAATTATCATATTTATTAATCATCTAGTTGCGTGTTAGTTTTTTTCCTGTTTGTAGCATTTCTTCAAGAAAATGAAATAAATAAACTGATTGAACCGTACCCACAAATAATGTTTCATCTGTCCCCAACCTACCTCTTGGTATAAAACGGTTCACGGTAAGAATGATAATAAATTTAAATAAAAATGAATCATACTGCAATACCCTAAAAACTTCATTTAAAATGAAACAAAACTCTCAATACTCTAACTTTAAATAAAATCTTGATAAATGCAAAAATGTAAGTACAAAAATACTTACTTTTCCTTCAAAAATCACAATGGGCCTACTACCTATACACATGCACATGGCCCGAAGAGCGACACAATACTAAAATTCTTGTTTCGACTTGTCGCCGGCGTCGTACTCCTCTTGTTCCCCTCACCTCATCACGCATTGTTCACGAGATATTCGGTTTGTTTTAACCGTCTACCGTTTTAACCGTACCCAGTCTACCCTATAACGATTATACATCATAATCAATGATTCTTCGAAAGTGTAATCATCTGGAATACAAAATTTAGCTCAGACTAACCCTGAAGACATGATTTAATATATAATATTACACCAAATTTATTACAAGAGTTATTAACAGTAATGTTTGTTGCAATTTTATGTATGATCATGCATACAAGAATCAAGGAACTTTTTCTATGGAATACTTATATGTCACACAAATTTTGGGTTAGAAATTTTAGTAATGGATGTTTATATAAGGAATACATATATTAATTTTAATTGTGTCCATGTTTATTTACCTGAGAGATCCATGTTCCGGAGCACGAGGAAACCTATGAAAAGTTAAAAATGGATCTTGCACAGACGTTATTACATATTTTTAGCATTTTCTGATTTTTGGTCCCGTGATTTATAGATACAAACAGGATTTGTATTTTAAAAGGTGTAAAAATTCATCAACACGAAAGCACTAAAATTCCTCAAACTTCTACACAAAAGTATAGATTTTGCAATGGAGTCCATCTCAAATAACTGATATTAAAAAAAGCGTCACTTTCGCACTTGAGTCCTATCCCATGTTATTAATAGATATATCAATAGAAAAACATTTTAGCTGTTGGGGCTCTAGAGATTCAGCCTCTATTTAATGTTTGTAGATATATGTAATAAAACAAAGATCACTTCTTAGTCTTTAATTAAGAAACGCATGTTACAAGTGTGCCGGCCGAGACTAATCTGCTCGCCGGTACATAATAAGGCAATTTAACAAATGACATAATTATTTCGCTACAGGGCTATATGTATGTGGTGATAAATAATGCATTTCTTACTTTAGAATTTTTGACCTAATAATGGTCTAGATAAGAACCGCGCCACTGAATGTGCGGTGTCAGCACCACAACATCAATTTCGACTGCAAACTGCAAAAGAAAACGAAAACAGCGTTGTTGACGGTACTCATAATCAAGGTTGCATCCCCATGTTAATACGATGATTACTATATACCATATTATTCAAGATGGTCATCACTGCAAAACCGAATTGGTGCTAGTCCCATCAATATTTCAATTCGGGGTCGTGACCACTCTGAGTAAAACTGCGTTACACAGCAACTCTAATAATAAGTAAATGCAATTTCTCTAATGCTACTTACCTTACAGGCTTGACGTTCCTGGTACGCTCTCACTGCGCTGCTCCGTGTGTAGTAATGTGTGTGAAGTGTAATTGTATGTAAAATTTGTGTAGGATAGCACAAACACTAACAAATAATAATAATGTCCAATAGCCTTTACAACCGTTAATATAAAAGTAACACAACAAAACAAATATGTATTACAAATATTAACCCTTACAGGACCATAAGATGTCCAAGTTGTCAAACAATCAAAGAAATAAATAAGGATTAAACTTACTCAAATTGCGTCGCCTCACCATCTTGATAACTTCACGAGTAATATTTAAACCAGTGAACTGACTTTCGCACACTCAACTGTCAAAATCAATGCGTCCATATCAGCCAATGGCTTTCAAGCAAAAACATCGGATGATTTCGCGTGGTTTTGATATTTTATGCGCCAAATTTGAATATGTCCTCGGGTGAGGTCAATGGGCGATAATTGAAAATACATAAATAAAGGTTTGGGCTGTTAAGTATACCCCTATTATGTCCTCATATGAGGTCATTAGGCCTTACGAGGTTAAGTACAACTTAAACTAAATAATAATCAGATGTTGGTAACTATAATATTTTTGCATTATTTATCTATAATAGTACATAAATGCTATTATATTCCTCAACTATCAACAGTAATAATTATAAACTAGGGTTTAGAAAAAACTAAAGACATTATTTCTATTATACCATTAATATTTTAAACAAAGATACTTGAATAGTTACGAAATCATTCGGTGTCACAATTGTGGAAAACATAACTAAGGCTACCTTTTGTGCACTCTTCATGCGCCCACATTTTACATACTGTGCATTGTATTCATTTTTCCCTCGGTCTGCATTCTGAATATGCTGACAGACAAACAACACAGTAGCGCTCCTCTTCTTCTGATGATGATGATTCTTGTTGCGTGTTAGTTTTTTTCCTGTTTGTAGCATTTCTTCAAGAAAATGAAATAAATAAACTGATTGAACCGTACCCACAAATAATGTTTCATCTGTCCCCAACCTACCTCTTGGTATAAAACGGTTCACGGTAAGAATGATAATAAATTTAAATAAAAATGAATCATACTGCAATACCCTAAAAACTTCATTTAAAATGAAACAAAACTCTCAATACTCTAACTTTAAATAAAATCTTGATAAATGCAAAAATGTAAGTACAAAAATACTTACTTTTCCTTCAAAAATCACAATGGGCCTACTACCTATACACATGCACATGGCCCGAAGAGCGACACAATACTAAAATTCTTGTTTCGACTTGTCGCCGGCGTCGTACTCCTCTTGTTCCCCTCACCTCATCACGCATTGTTCACGAGATATTCGGTTTGTTTTAACCGTCTACCGTTTTAACCGTACCCAGTCTACCCTATAACGATTATACATCATAATCAATGATTCTTCGAAAGTGTAATCATCTGGAATACAAAATTTAGCTCAGACTAACCCTGAAGACATGATTTAATATATAATATTACACCAAATTTATTACAAGAGTTATTAACAGTAATGTTTGTTGCAATTTTATGTATGATCATGCATACAAGAATCAAGGAACTTTTTCTATGGAATACTTATATGTCACACAAATTTTGGGTTAGAAATTTTAGTAATGGATGTTTATATAAGGAATACATATATTAATTTTAATTGTGTCCATGTTTATTTACCTGAGAGATCCATGTTCCGGAGCACGAGGAAACCTATGAAAAGTTAAAAATGGATCTTGCACAGACGTTATTACATATTTTTAGCATTTTCTGATTTTTGGTCCCGTGATTTATAGATACAAACAGGATTTGTATTTTAAAAGGTGTAAAAATTCATCAACACGAAAGCACTAAAATTCCTCAAACTTCTACACAAAAGTATAGATTTTGCAATGGAGTCCATCTCAAATAACTGATATTAAAAAAAGCGTCACTTTCGCACTTGAGTCCTATCCCATGTTATTAATAGATATATCAATAGAAAAACATTTTAGCTGTTGGGGCTCTAGAGATTCAGCCTCTATTTAATGTTTGTAGATATATGTAATAAAACAAAGATCACTTCTTAGTCTTTAATTAAGAAACGCATGTTACAAGTGTGCCGGCCGAGACTAATCTGCTCGCCGGTACATAATAAGGCAATTTAACAAATGACATAATTATTTCGCTACAGGGCTATATGTATGTGGTGATAAATAATGCATTTCTTACTTTAGAATTTTTGACCTAATAATGGTCTAGATAAGAACCGCGCCACTGAATGTGCGGTGTCAGCACCACAACATCAATTTCGACTGCAAACTGCAAAAGAAAACGAAAACAGCGTTGTTGACGGTACTCATAATCAAGGTTGCATCCCCATGTTAATACGATGATTACTATATACCATATTATTCAAGATGGTCATCACTGCAAAACCGAATTGGTGCTAGTCCCATCAATATTTCAATTCGGGGTCGTGACCACTCTGAGTAAAACTGCGTTACACAGCAACTCTAATAATAAGTAAATGCAATTTCTCTAATGCTACTTACCTTACAGGCTTGACGTTCCTGGTACGCTCTCACTGCGCTGCTCCGTGTGTAGTAATGTGTGTGAAGTGTAATTGTATGTAAAATTTGTGTAGGATAGCACAAACACTAACAAATAATAATAATGTCCAATAGCCTTTACAACCGTTAATATAAAAGTAACACAACAAAACAAATATGTATTACAAATATTAACCCTTACAGGACCATAAGATGTCCAAGACCAAATATGCCAATACAATACAATCAATATTTTAGCTATTGATGGTGCAAAGTAAGAGAATATCACCAGAAAATACAGCAAGGTTTATAGGTTTCCTATAATTTCATGGGAAATATTTTTCCCTATGGACCATAAAAGTAAATAAACGAAGAGTTAGGTTTATTATATCGGTATTTTAATTATTGCTTTGTAATACAAAAAACATAATAAAAATTATCAGAAAAGTTAAATAAATAGTTGTTTATGGTATTCTACGAACCGATTTCGTTTACTTGTGAAGCACAAGTGGACATTGCACACAATTTAATATGTGTCCTATTTTATATACGTCGCGTCGTTTTGCACAATTTACGCATCGCTTCAGTTTTTCTGTTTTTTCCATGTTGTGCGCTGGCAAAGTGAGTTTATTTCCAATGCGGAGCTTTTCAGAGGAGACTAAAGTGGGTCTTGATCGCTGTCTACATGTAAAATTATGTATTAGACCTTGTGTTACATGTTGGCGATACTCGAGGCTGCTCATAAGCGGACCTACTACTCGGTTTTTCGTGCAACTTTACGTAGATTAAATACGAGTTATTCATAGCGATATCTAAGATGTCAAAAAAGAGGCGCAGGTAATATTTGATTTTGGTCTTGCGATCAATACATAACATGCTTTACGCTGGTCCATAAGGTCCACACCGCTCATATATTTATTATAGCGCAACACTACTTTCGGACATGTAAATAAGCAAGCAGCAAATAAGGATGAATATTCTAATAGTAATTAATATTTCATACATATTACTATTTATTAATATATGTGCAAATATTAATATAATGAGCTATCTAATCTGTTTTAGACTGGTGGTGGTAAGCCAGATTTCATTCCGCCAGATGAAATACTAAAAAAGGTGTCTGAGATCCTTGGACCAACCTGCACTGGTTTCACAGTGCCTTTCGGTCATGATGGTGTTGGAGTTAGTGAAATTCAGGAATATTTAGATACTGCCAGCGATAACATCGAAGGAATCCCTGTTGATATAAAAATACTTAATACATCTACGAAAGGTACTATATATTTTTAAATCTATGTTCTTCTTGTGTATTAATTGATAATTGTAATTATAAATATGTTTCTTATCCTCTAGACAAAGAAGTTGAAGTGTGTAAAGAATCTCACAGTGCGGGGACAACAAAAAGTTTCTTTGGGTGTACAAGGTCAAAAAAAGTATTAAAAAGAGGTATAATCATCATAGTTACTTAAACTTTCTCACATTTCAAATTCCAAGCATTGTTTATTATTTAACATTCTAACACATGTTGGAGGAACTACACTTATATTTTTATTTTGGTTTACAACTAAACAATAAAACTAATACCCTTTCTGAACATCTAATAGAGAATTGTTTATAAGAAATAAACAGTTATTGTATTGTTTTTCAGGTAAAAGGAATGAATGCCGATGTTGAATCACGGGTAGCCCGTAATTATGCAATAAGAAGGAAAAAATAGATTTAGAAATTAAGTTTCTTAAATTAAAGTTAGAAAAAGTATGTGATGAATAATTAACTATCAATGTTAGTGTATAACAACTCTTATTAATAAACATATTAAGAAGATTATCTGTAGTCATTTAATAACCTTTAGGTTAATCAGTATGTAACCTTTATATTGGGAAGTTTGAAGTCTTATAAATATGTTATATATTGTAATTGTTATTGCAGTGCATTAATAAAACACAACGTTGTTTTATAATTTTATAAAATGTATTTAAATAAAGTGTAATACAGGACTTTCAATTGGCATACGCGGATCATATATCACTTAAGTACTAAAAATATTTGAAATTAGCACTGCTCTCTCTGTATAATTTGCTTCATCAGCATTAGTTGATACAGGCACTTCTACTTCATTGGGAATTTCCATCTCTGGTGGTATATCGACAAGATTATTTAGCCTACAGATATTATGCAATACAGCTGTAGCTACAATTACTGCATTGACTCGTACAAGGCTCAAACGCAAAGTCAATGATACTATGGGAAATCTCCTTTACCACACACCAAAGCATCTAAAACAAAGGAAATTAATTGAAGATAAAAAATAATAGAAATATATCTCATATAAAATTATTGAAAGGCTAGGTTAAAAATAACAAAAGTTACCTTTCAGTACAATTTTTTGTTTGAATGTGAGCTTCATTATATAGCTGCTCACCTCTAGTTCGAGGGTTTAATACCGGAGTCAGGAGATATGGTTTTAATGGATATGCACTGTCCCCAAGAAGCCATATATTGCCATATAACCCACTTTCACATTAAGCTGAAAAAAAATGTAGTAATTATATAGTTGTTTAGTTCCAACACTTATGAAAATATTTATCTATAATCCTTGTAAGATATAGCATTAGCTCTTAACACTGAGTTATTAAATACAGTAGCATCATGAGCAGAACCAGGCCAACGGGCTACTATATTCATAAAAAGTAGTTGTGCATTACATAGAGTTTGGACATTTAAGGAAAAATATCCTTTACAATTTCTAAATTCCTCTCCAGTTTGTGAACCTTTGAAAAATGAAAAAATAATATATTAGGTCTATACCTATTGTACGAGATGATCACCACCACAAAACCGAATTGGTGCTGGGCCCATCAATATTTTCAATCCGGGGTTGTGACCACTCTGAGTAAAACTGTAGTACACAGCAACTCTATTTAATGCGTAATTGCGATTATTATTAAACCACTTACCTTACAGACTTGGCGTCCCTGGTAAGCTCTCACTGCGCTGTTCCGTGTGTAGTAGTGTGTGTATAGTGTAATTGTATGTAAAATGTGTAGGATAGCACAAACACTCACAACAAATAATATTAATGTCCAATAGTCTTAGAGCAATCAAATATCAAATTCATTCAGCAAACAAATATTACAAATATTAATACGCGTTGGACGTCACAACGCTTCCAAAACCGCACAAGAATGTCCTTGCATCCGAGGCGAAAGTAGGTAGAACGACCCTTTTTTTATAACAGTTTAGTTTGTCCCGTGCACATTCCTTAACACCTAGGTTTATTACGTTTGTGTTTATACTTCTGAAAGTGTTAAACAAACTTTAACTTAAGTTCTCTTTGTTCTTTATTAATATTTGTTTTGATATTATTATTTTATATGTTAAATGTGACCATGAACTATCATCATTTCTTAGAATATTGTAAGCGAGTGACCTAACACCTGGTATAAATGATGTACTATAGAAAAATTCTCGACAAACTTTTGACCGCTCAAAATATAGACGTACAAAACACAACTTTGGGTAAAAATGCGTAATATATTAAATGTATTATACAACTTAAGGATACATAAATTCCAATTTTAGACTCCTATACATTGACATTGAAAGAAACAATTTCGAATAAAAGTGGCCGCTCAAAACCGGCCGCAAAAACTCCTCAATATAGATATGTGGTTATAGATATGCAATAAACCTATGATTTTGCAAATTCAACCTTAAATTTATGATTTAAAGTTGTTTTTACAAGGACGCAAGCGACGCGAGAGTATGTGAAATAACTGCATAATCCAAAATTATGCACTCATTGTTGTTTGCCGGCTGTGAGACATTAAGTGTGCATCTAGGGTTTTGTTATAAATGCATGGACTTGGGGCACACCCGCCCTATATGCCCCTCCTCGCCGAGCAGGGGTGACGGATGCTACCGTTGCGGCGCAGCGAGCCACAAAACGGCAGACTGTAAGGCAGAGGTGTCCCGCTGCGCCGTATGTGCGGACGCGGGGAGGCCCTCAGGGCATGTGATGGGGAGCCGCACTTGCAGGCCCCCCACCACCAAGGGTAGGGACCTCCCCATAGTGGGAGTTCGCCCAAGGGTGGTGGCCGCCAGGCGGGAGGAAGTTGATATGGACCAATAATGGGTCGGTCCATATGCAACTTTCTCCAGGCGAACCTCAACCACTGCGCCGCTGCACAGGACTTACTCGTGCAGTCAGTGGCGGAGTGGGGTATCGGGCTCGCGGTCGCCACGGAGCCCTACTTCGTTCCCTCCCAGCCGCAATGGCCTGGGGATCAGAACGGCTCCGTGGCGATCGTAGCCGGTAGGGGTTCGGCCCTGGCTGCAAGAGAGAGTGGGGCCGGGTTCGTGACAGCCGTCTGGGGAGAGTACGCCATTGTGGGGGCGTACTTCTCTCCTAACAAGCCCCTGAGCCCCTGGGGGCGGCTCTACAAGGTTGATTAGCTTGTTCGATCCCTTGCCGCCCCCACAAAACGGTCTGTCGGTACACCGTGGGGTTTTTGTCTGTGCGAGTCGGACATAGCCCACCCTCTCCCCGGGGGGGTGGCGTATCCATAAGGGATTTCCCCGCGTTAAAAAAAAAAGGGTTTTTGTATATCAATGGTCCTATAATAATATTTTATTGTGTTACATTAATCACATAAAGAGTCGATGCAATCAGGAATGCAAATAAACACTTCGTAGATACTGTCACTATTTATTTGGCCAGAGCTTCGCGTTACAATACTTTATACTAATAATGCGTAGATATCACCGACATCTTGCCTTCTTAAAGGCCGATCTATGTAAGTCAAAGCGATTACTATTTACACATAATTCCGCAAAATAATTGAAGTAACACAAAAATAATAAAGTATGAACAAATTAATGTTATTTAAGCTATACAATTTTTCTTTTTTTTTCGATCTGCCTACGATATTGACCTAGCAAGGTCTTAACAGCTT
>MU158731.1:0-17205 GCA_015888305.1 Antheraea pernyi | reverse complement strand
ACAAGATTATTTAGCCTACAGATATTATGCAATACAGCTGTAGCTACAATTACTGCATTGACTCGCACAAGGCTCAAACGCAAAGTCAACGATACTATGGGAAATCTCCTTTTCCACACACCAAAGCATCTAAAACAAAGGAAATTAATTGAAGATTAATTTATACATTATACATAGTAATATATCTCATATAAAATTATTGAAAGGCTAGGTTAAAAATAACAAAAGTTACCTTTCAATACAATTTCTTGTTTGAATGTGAGCTTCATTATATAGCTGCTCACCTCTAGTTCGAGGGTTTAATACCGGAGTCAGGAGATATGGTTTTAATGGATATGCACTGTCCCCAAGAAGCCATATATTGCCATATAACCCACTTTCACATTAAGCTGAAAAAAAATGTAGTAATTATATAGTTGTTTAGTTCCAACACTTATGAAAATATTTATCTATAATCCTTGTAAGATATAGCATTAGCTCTTAACACTGAGTAGTGATGGTCACTGTTTGGTAGTCTAGCGCCGGTGTGATTCATCACAGCTTCTTACCAAACGGGGTGAGCATTACTGCAGATGTGTACTGTGAAGAACTGAACACAACGATGTGAAGCTGGCACATCTCCAACCAGCATTGGTCAATCGCTCGTCTCCGCTGCTCCTGCACGACAACGCGCGACCTCATACTGCACAGCAGACGGTCTCCAAGTTGCAAGAACTATAGAATAATCAGACAATTTTAATATAAAACTCTGTTATAATTAAAAAATACTGAAATAAAACAACAGAATTGATTATTGTGTTTATTTTGTAAGGTTTCTTCACAATATTTAAAATACCAAGTTTATCAAAACTTATAATTAAATTAATAGAAATATTAAAAATAAGCTAAATAAACAATAATTTAAAGATAAGTGTCAAGGAACTATGATTAAGTTCTCAAAAGTACATACTTATCTTACTTACTATGAATTATATAACTAAACTTGCTGGAATGTTGCAGCAAAAACCAATTACAATGGCAATGACAAGTTTTATTATTTAATTTTTTTGCTTAATTTCATATTAATTCTTTCTGTTAATTATAATATAACCATGCTACTCTCTTTAGTTTGTTGTTGTCATCATAATAGTTCTTTTTTACTAGTATTTATATTTGCTAGTTGCACACTATTCTTCACAAACATTAGAAGAAAATGAGTTAAAAAAATTATCACATATATCATTAAAAATTTATAACAAAATGGTTCTATTCTTCTTAAAAATTTAATAAGTTAATTTATGCACACTAATTATTGATGATTGATATGTTAATTATAATTAATAACAATATTTAAAATAACAAGTTTATCAAAACTTATAATTAAATTAATATTGGAGGGAAATAGGCGAGAGGAACCACGATTTCCGGGTCGAATGACCATAATGTGGATGGAAACGTGGCCCACTCACTTGATTCCTTTCATCTCCATTGACTGCGGGTTTCTTAAGGTGCGAAGTGGACCAATCGTAGGATCCAAGAGTATGTAATCAATTGAGCTAGGATGGAATATAAATATACACGCTTACTTGGCAGAGGCTGATCACTGGTTTCGGCAGGTTTGTGTCCGTATCCAATCAGTAGGCGGGTCACATAAAATGTATTCACTTTTCACTCACGAGTTTGCGTATGGTTCGTCACAATAGTGGATAGTCCATGCGATGCGTACACGCGCCAGAGCTCTTTTTGCGTAGTGACTGGCGATGCGTGCGTTAGCACTGCGCTAGCGGCAATCTATGGAAGGGAGTCGGGGAGGCGCGGGGTAAGGGAGGAAGCTAGGAGCTGCCCTCTCGCGTTAGCCTGCCTAATATAATAACTACCTAATATAAATGTTAAAAACAAACTTAATACACAATATTTTAAAGTTCAAGGAACCATGATTAAGTTCTATAACATACATATTTTATAGTAACTAATCTTGCTGGAATATTGCAGCAAAAACCAATTACAATGGCAATAACAAGTTTTATTATTTGTTTAATTTCATATTACTACTCCATTTTATTTCTTATGTCTATTATAATATTAGCCACCAGAAGTGGATTTATATAACAAAAAAACACAAATCTCAACACAAAAACTCACATCGACAATTAAATAACTCACCCAATTAAGTAACCCAGTACATCAAGAAACCCTAGGGAAATAGATATAACAATGTAATTTGGAAGGAACTCACGCAATACAATACTAATGTCGACAACCTTCCGGAGGGACGACTGAGCGAGAATATCCCTAATGCGGCGCAGAGCAGGAATTTTTAGCCGCAACGCAGAACAGAACCTCAACCGCAGTGCAGAGCTGAAGCTCAGCCACAGCGCAGAACAAAAGCTCAGCCGCCGCTATTCCAGGCACAGAAGCTCGACTCAGCTTTATCATAAACACAAGAAAATGGTCTGTCAATATATTATTACTACTATAACTCACAAAGTGCTTAAGTTCATCAGTTCCTGAATTATAATGCACTTGAGGTATAACTGACATCTCATTAGAGATTGATGTGCATAAACGATCGTCATTCATCTCCGAAACATTATTTTTAACTGTTTAAATACTATTTCATTTATACTTGGACCAATAATTACTTGACTTGACAATTTTTTCAAAGTTTTGCATTGGGTAAAATAAAATATTTTCATAAGAGAGAGTAACATTTAAGACTTTTATTGTACAATGTCAATGAAAGTAACTTTTCATCTGAAGAAAACCGCCGGCCTTTGGATTTTTGGGATGATGGAGTGTACTGTATCTTAGTGAATATTCTACTTGCAGAAGTCTTTTTTTAAAAACTTGTTGTAGTGCAATCTCGTTTGAATATTTCATAGCACTAGAAAGTCGTGCTTTGATGTTTTTACTTTTTCTATTAAGCTATTAAGCAATACTTCATTTTTTAAACTTCGTATCTGTCGTTTGTATACCTTGTTTTGAAGTGCAAACATAGTACACAGAATAAAAAATTAAACAAGCTATATGCTTCATTCTTCTAGATTAAAGATCAAACTAACTTTGTTTTTGGAGCTGGATAGCAAACATATATTATTCATAACATTTAATTGAATTAATTAAAGCTCAGTATATAATTACCTGGGTAAATATATTTTTGTGAGGTAGATGCCTGGCTGTCGATTTTGACTGATATTGAATCAGTGAAGTTCTGGCCTTTAAGTAATGTAGCTTCAACTACTCCTGTGAAACACAATGATTATTTATTAATTTGGAGATATAATAACAAGGTATTAGTTAAAATAATATGTTTAATAATTTAAGCTTTTCTTTATTTTATTTAATATATAACTTAACTAGCTAACCCGTGCAACTTCGTCTGCATCGAATCGGTTATGTAATTATTTACGACATCACATTAGAAACCTCAAAAATAACAGTATTTCTCCACTATTTAATGGATGTTATTATACATATAAATCTTCCTCTTCAATCACTCTATTTATTAAAAAAAAACATTAAAATCGGTTGCGTAGTTTTAAAGATTTAAGCATACATAGGGATACAGGGACAGAGAAAGCGACTTTGTTTTATACTATGTAGTGATAAAAATATATGATGCATGCAATGATGAGTTATAGTAAAATAAAAAGCATAAAAACCATGCTTTTGAATAAACACTTAGATGTACCAACTTACATTATTATTGGTGAAACTGTGTAGGAGTTTAAAAATTTCTGATGGATTAACATATACTTTTATAAACAATAATTATTAAAAAAATTAATTATGTACCTTGAATAACATCTGCTTCCAATGAAGATTGAATATGAGCAGTTGTATATCTTTGATCAAATTACTAATTTATTATTGAAGTAGAAGAAGCATAGTTGTGTTCACTTTGTATACAATACTTTGATTCAAACACACCTAAAAAATATGATAGTATCAGTTCTTATATTACATTAACTGTGCCTATCTCTTTACACAGGATTGTTCAATATGTTCCCATTATTATTTGTATGCTTAATAGCATACAAAATTGCGGATATATAGGGGATGTACATGTGTTGAGTGTGCCTGCCTTTGTTAAAAGAATTTTACAAATTTTCTGGATCCTTAGAAATTAATTTGTATATTAAAGAAGCTCACCAGTCAAATTTAGAGAAGGAATAGCACCATATCCATATCCATACACCGACCGGCTGTTATTTCTTCACTTTCATAGGATAATAATGAATAATAAATGTTCATAGGATGATCGTCGTATCCTAGTAATTGATCCCGACTCAAATTGCATACCACTCATGGTGATTTATTGGATTAGAAAAACGATGGGTATATCTGAAAAAGCTTTTATGTAATAATATTATGATTGTAAGGATCAGTAATACTTACCAAGTTTATTACATCCAAATATACAATATTTTCGGCTCCTCTTTGTCTGTTCCGAAGCCAGTTTAACAATATGAATTTTACCAAAACAAAGACAGTAATACAAAATTTAATTAAAATCTAGACAATAAAAACTAAATAACAATAATCAAAGAAAATCACACGGTAGCTCCAAACCAAACGAAAAAAAGCATTTCAAAACGGTTTAACTTAAATAAGTAATCTCTGTATTGGCCCTCAGTAACTTAAATAAATGTTTCCACAACCTCTATAACATAAAATTGTTTGTCAATGAGTCACCTTTAAAGGCAGTGAAAGTACAATTTCTTCCACCAAATACAACATCATAACTTCAACCTTTGGATCATGGTATAATTAAATTTTTTAAAACAATGTACAGAAAAGAAGTTGTTAGAAAAATGATAGCTGATATGTATCAAAATACGATTTATTCTATCAATGTTCTTCAAGCAATGAGGATGGTGGATAAAGCTTGACGAAACGTAACACCCCTTGCAGTAAAAAACTGCTTTAGAACCTGTGGTTTTAAAACAAAAGAAAATCACACCGCAATGTGCAATGTGAATAATTAAATATGATTATTTAAATTTCTGTATTTTATTGAACCAATCCTTCTGACGCATTCGAGTAAAAATAGGAACAAGGGTACATATATACACACCTACCTCTTTTTTTTTTTTACATGGGGAAATCACTACTGATTCCCACCCTAGCCGGGCAGCTCAGGGTGGGGTATGTCCGACTTACACGGACTAAAACCCCATGGTGCCTTCAATCACCTATAGGCCGAGGAGCAGGAGCTACCGAACTGGCATTGCATCTACTCCCCGGCAGGTGTCGGCCCCTCATCAGGAGCCTCGTCGCGGTCGAGGGGTCAAAAAACATAGATCCCTCAGGAGAGGGCGAGAGTTGCCCTCCCTGACGATCGTAGGAGGCGCATCGGCATAATGCGCCTCAGACACACGGGCCTGTGCAGAAATTTTGCCAGAGCGACGGACGTGCCCGCGTCCTTCGCCCCCAGACCCTCTTTACGGCGGCCTCAGGTCATTATCGACCCTGCGCCGCCGTGATCGTCGACCGCGGGAGGGGAGCTGGCTGGTTTGCTCCCTCTCCCTCTCCGCCGTCTCCTTTGCGAGCATAACCGCCTCGCAGTACGAGGCGACGGAGTTCCATCCGGTCTCGCTCTCGACCATCTTACGAATGACAACCGAGAGCGAGAGAACACACCTACCTCTATATTAACCTATCCCTAACATAGACCCTTGATAACTTAAAACCTCTATAACTTAAAATATTTTGTGTTTCCCTTGGGCTTTAACTTATCGAGGTTCTACTGTACAATCATTCTCCTTGTGAATGACAATAATATTTCTATTGCTTTTTGTTATATAGCGTTACTTCGACTTGCATTAGCACAACACACACAATTACCAACACATTCAATAAAACTTGCTTATCACTATAAATATTTTTATTCAGAATTTCCTCCGCTTTTTTGTAAGAATTCATGAATGATGATGGACTTGATGATGGAGGTCTATAAACACAGAGAATAATAAATTTATCCATCTCTGCACAAGCCACTTCACAAATAAGATCTATTGAGAGATTACATATATTTTTCCTTTCTTTATATTTTAAATGATTTTTGAATAATATAATACAACCCCCACCGACAGTGATCGTTCTATTAAATACACTGGAAATTGAAAAAATGGGTACATTAAAGATACAAATAAGATGCTTATTAGATTTAAGACATGCTTCTGTAAAATATAATATATCTAATCTCTCTCTATTTAAAAGTACTTAATTCTATGTCTAATATTTTGCTGGAGAAGCGATTAATATGTTGGTGGTACAATGTAATATTATACTGCTCTTTTGCCTTATCAACTAGTTTAAATATTTAATCACAGTATCATTAGGTAAACTAGATGATACAGCGATGTCACCTAATCTATTTATCTATTATAAGCTATCGATGTAGCTATGTCTCGTTTAACTTCTTGGGAAAATACATACTTTCCTGCGTAATTGTAAAATTATTAATAAATTTATTAATATCGAAAAATAAAAATTTGTCCCTGTGACGACATGTCAAATTATGCAGTAATGTATTTAACATATGAATGTTATTGTTTTTTTCTGTTAGGGAAGTTGAATATGGAAAAGCACATAACATTATGATTCTCACATTCAACTGTAACAGCTTCTCTGATGTGTTATATAAATCAATTTTTTTTAAGGTAATACGATAAATACACAGAAAAACGTTTGTATGCTTAAAAAAGATATGTCTATGCAGAGATGATTTGGAGGTACATATATGTATTAAAATTAAAGCACAATGTAAACTATAACACTCACACATTTATCACACACACATTGTCACATGTACTGGGTGGCCACAGGAGCGGTATTTGTTGTATTTGCATGACTCACAACTGCTGCAGGTGCTGTCACCGGTTGAAGCGCTTGGACATGGTTAAGAGGGGATGCTGCCCTCACGTGGTTGCGGAAAAGTCGATAAATGTATAAGTGTTTGAAATAAATATTGATTACTGCATCTTATTATTGAGTATTCTTATGGTATATTCCATATTACAACAAGCTCGACTTTTCCGCAACCACGTGAGGGCAGCATCCCCTCACACGTGGTTGCGGAAAAGTCGAGCTTGTTGTAATATGGAATATACCATAAGAATACTCAATAATAAGATGCAGTAATCAATATTTATTTCAAACACTTATACATTTACGTTACAGAACATGACTCTCTAAGTACGCCATATTAACCATAGACTTAATACTACTATTTTAGGGTTACCACACCTCCCCCTTAAACTATATTAACTTATAAATCAAGTACATTTCTAGGTTTAACAATTCTGCCTGTTCTGGTTGTAATATTACTAGTTGGTAAAGCAATCTGATTTTTAGAATTAGTTGTTGTGTCAAAATCTTGGACAGGTTTAATGTTACTCTGTTCATATTTAGATAACACATAATCATCAGCTCCTTTACTGTAGTTATTAAACTTAGAAAATGATTTTTTCATTTGAGAAGTATTTCTTCTTAACATTTTACCTCCCTCAGTAACTATAATATAAGATCTAGGTTCAGGACATTTACTTACAATTTTAGCTTTCTTCCAAATACCATTATCAATAAAGGTAACATTTTCTCCAGTTTTATAATAATAGGTTTTCTTTCTAACACTCTTATCATAATAATTTTTAGTTATATTTTGTTTATGACATAGTTTTGTATAAATATCATTTTGTATTTTAGGTTTCAATATATTTAAAGCACAAGGCATATTTCTCAAAACTCTACTATTTAAAATTTGTGATGGAGAAACTCCCAAACTAGTTAAAGGTGTATTATTATATTCCATAATCCCCTCTCTAATATCTGTCTTATCTTCATTACATTTTTTTAGAATCTGTTTACTTATATGGACTGCTTTTTCAGCCATCCCATTACTTTTTGGGTATCTCGGAGTAGAGGTAACTAACGTTATATCTTTTGATTTAAAGTAACACTTACACTCATACGATGAATGAAATCCTTCTTTAAGGTCTAATACAGAAAACATTATTTTGCCTTTTAACTTAAATGCTAATTCATCTAAAGTAGGTAAAACTTTAGGTTTTTTTATAATATATTTATTAAGATCTGAAGGATCCAAACAAAGTCTAACTTTTCCATTAGGTTTTTCAACAATTACAATTCTGTTGACACAGGCTTTATCACTAATATTTTCAACTTTTACAATAGCATTTCGTTCTTCTAATCTTTTAAGTTCACATTTTAGAGGCTCATATAAAGCAATCGGAATTCTAGATGATGGATTACATATTTGTTCACTTATTTCCCTAGTAGGTATATCATATACACCTGGTAATCTACCACAACCTTCAAAAACTTGTATATTTTGTTTAATAAACTCATCTTTCTCTATATTAATATTAGACTCACATTTAGAGGTTACATTATTTACTCTCTTAATTAAATTAAGTGATACACAACCTGGTAATCCCAATAGCATTGAGTTACAGTCTACAATTACAAAATTTTCATAACAAGAGTTGTTTTTATATTTACATTGCAAATTTATCATACCGATAGGTTTAACCTGAAAACCAGAAAAAGACTCCAACTTTATTTCAGTATTTAGTAATTTTAAATTTAAATCTCTGTTAATTCTATTAAATATATGTTTGGGCATAATGCTCACATCCGCTCCAGTGTCCAACTTACACTTTATGCTAAAGTTCTCAATACTTATATTTTCAAACCATTCTTCATTGAAACTTTTCTTTTTACCTATAACACTTTTAGCAGATTCACAATAATACTCTTCAGAACTGGAATTATCACTGCTACACTTCTTGACTATGCTGACATCTTTATTTTTCACTTTGCAGCTAACAGAAAAGTGATTTAGCGTTCCACACTTATTACAAGTTTTACCAAATGCAGGGCATTGTCTAGGTCCATGTTCTGTCTGGCATCTTCTACATTTAAACTTATTTATTGTATTATTTTTAAACTTCTGATGTTTGACCACATTATGAGTAACCGTTGGACGATTTGACTTTTTAACTCGACTTACTTCACTATTACTCGTAGACATTTGTGCTACTTGTGTAGACGCTTGTTCTTTAGTTTGACAAAATTTAATAGTAGCATCCAAAGACAAATTGTCTATCCTCAGTAAAGCTTCCTGAGTAGATCTGTCACATATATTTTGAACAATGTGATCTCTCATCATTTCATCTTCTATATTTTTATAATTACACGACTTTATTAATTGTCGGCATTCGGTTAAAAATTTATCAAATGTTTCTCCTTCACGTTGCTTGCGTTCGTTAAACTTAAAACGTTCAAACACGATATTCGTTCTGGGACTTACATAATTTTGTATGGCTTCACATACCTTTTCATATTTGTCACCATCACTTACGGGCAAAGTTGAAACTACACGTGATGCTTCTGTACCCATCAAATTTCTCATGAGAGGCAGTTTAATTTTGTCATCGACACTTGACTTTCCGGCGACCATCAGGTAATCTTCAAATGTTTGCAGCCAAAATTTCCACTCTAGTGCTGCATTTGAACCAGTAATATTTAAATCTGGTGGTAATTTCACTTGAAGAAAATCCTTTTCGGGTAGTGCCATCTTTAAAAACTTTGACTAAAACTTATAGGCGTAGATATTCGTTATACTTATTTCACTGCGACTGCGCCATGTTGTAATATGGAATATACCATAAGAATACTCAATAATAAGATGCAGTAATCAATATTTATTTCAAACACTTATACATTTACGTTACAGAACATGACTCCCTAAGTACGCCATATTAACCATAGACTTAATACTACTATTTTAGGGTTACCACAGAGCTAGGCCTTTCCATTTTCTATGTAATAGCATACACGCAACGACAAATATGAATAGTCTGACTATTATCATGGCTAATAAACTCTGCCGTGATATTCCAATATTGTATAGTCTAATATTGTTGGTTGATACTTCACAAAAAATATATGTTGCAATATTAGGTACGAATACTTTTTTAATGACAACGTTGCTAGTATCCGGTTACCAGTGCGTGACGTAGGTATCGTCGCATTCTGCGGTTGCAATTCTAGCGAAATCCAAGCTACTTAAACACATTATCGTCTCTACTCTAAATAGCGAGTCAGCGACCAGGTTATCGTTTCCAACAATTTAACAGAAATCCGTTGTAATTTTTTTTATGTGCAAAGGAGGCAAACGAACAGGTGGGTCACCTGATGTTAAGTGATCACCACCGTACATAGACACTAGCAACACCAGCCTGTATATGGTGAAAGGAGGTAAATTCGCTAACTAAGTTGTCTCGTTCTACACGGAATCTCTTTGTGGCTTGACAATTTGGAAAAAGGAAGTTAGAGGTTTATGATCTGTGTAGATGGTAAAGTAAGGTAGAGCCTTCGAATATTTTCCTAAAATGTATGATCGACAAATAAATAGCAAGCAGTCTTCGGTCATATGTGCTATATATAGTGTGTGTGTTCGTCAATTTACGCGAAAACTAGCCTAAAGGTTTCCAGTGACTGTCGGCTTATTGTTATAAGACGCCTCTCACACAGGAATTCGAGGCATCACACATTAACACCAAAGGGGTTTTAGGCGAGGGATAGGTTAAAATCGCGGCTTCCTGGATACTCTGATTACATTTTAAAAACTCTTCGGTAGCCGTGTCGTTCCACGTAATTAGTGTCTTATCGTTTTTCTTAGCATCGTCTACATGCTTGAGAAGATCGGCTTGATAAAGCATTGCTCGATAAAAGTTAACCATACCAATAAAACGTCTATGTCCTCCTACTGTTTCCGGTTTTGGATAGTCCACTATAGCCTAGACCTTATCTAGTGATAACCTAATGCCTTCAACAGTAACCTCATGTCCTAAAATCTCGACATCTGATTGTCTGAACGAGCACTGTGACAAGTTAATGGTAAATCCGAAATCATTTAGACGTTTAAACAACACTTCTAAATGTTGTTCGTGACTTAATCGCGATGGACTTCCATCTATGACGTCACCAATATAACAGAATATAAACTCAGACCTAGACACGAACGTATCGTCCTCCCGTTCAATACCTACCTAAGCCCTATAAAACGGTGTTATTAATGAAGCGTTGAAATGATCGCGCTTGTTTTATTATAATTAAAAGTCATAATGAGCACATGAAGAAACCATTTTATTTTAAAACTTTACAATGACAATCTCGTCAGAACCAGTCGAGCGTCAGTACCATAGACAATTATAGAACATAAAATAGTTTTACATAGAACACCTTCCCCTCTACATAATTACACAAAACAAAACACATAAATTAAATGATACAGCTAAAAATCTAAAATGTTACGTGGCTTGACAACTCTACCACTTCTTTTAATTATTTGACCACCGGGTTGACTTATTACATTCAGGTCATTATTGTGTGTGGGAGAGTTCCTACAATTTTTATTGTTGTATTATTCATAAATATTATCAAAGTTTGGAACTGTATATTTTCCTTTAGTATAAGACTTCTTTAAATGCTTAATATTTCTTCTAATCTTAGCCTCTCCTTCCCTTCCTATCCAAAAAAACCTTGGTTGTTTCCTTTTAGCAATTATTTTTATTTAAATCAGAGGGATCCAAATATAATCTTATACTTCCATTAGGTTTTTCAACTATAACTATTCTGTTAATACAGCTATTCTCATTAATTTTAACAACTTTCACTATAGATTTTCTACATTCTAATCTTTCTAACTCTATTTTTTAAGGGTTCAAGTAAACATGACGGTAACCTAGACGAAGGGTGGCAAATTTGTTCCCCTGTAGATTTAGTAGGAATGTCCACACTTCCTGGCATTCGACCTATACCTTCAAAAACATTTATGTTGTTTTATAAATTTTTCTTTGTCATAATTAACTTGTACCGAATGAACACGTTTAACTAAATTTAATGATACACAAGCCGGTAAGCCCAACAACATAGTCTTACAATCGACTGCAACAAAATTTTCGTAACATTCATAATCTTTAAACTTACATTTTAAGTTTACATTTCCAATCGGTTTCACTTTATCTCCTATAAACGATTCAATTTTTAATTCAGTGTTATACAATTTACATTTTAAATCTTTCTGAATTTTTTCAAAAATTACTTCAGGCATGATACTTATTGAAAGTTTGTCGGCGTGGGAAATAAAACCAGCGTCCATATTGCGTTACGTATATTTTGTAATGTTGCAACCATAATAAACAAATATAACAAATATAACCAATATAAACAAACAAGACTTAATATCATAGATAAAATATCTATATTTGTTGCTCTATATTTAACACCTCAACAAATATTTTCTTGCTTCTAATAAATTATGAATCTCACAAATTGCTTTTTATTTCTACTTCTTAAACAAACTATATCTTAATTACTTATTTTCTGTACATTTAGACACTTTTGTTACAACCAATAATTAAAAAACCTTATTGTTCTTATTATTATACCTTGTTTACATAAATCTAAATAGTACAGACTAACAACTTAACAAATTTTTCAAATAAAGTTTTACCTAATGGCTTAGTTAACAGATCAGCCAAATTATCCTCAGTTTTGATATACTGCACTGATATACATTTTTATTTTATTTTATCAATAATAAAGTGATATCTAATGTCCAAGTGTTTTAATCTTTTGTTATTTTCATTATTATAAACCAATTTTATTACTTATTGGTTATCTTCATAAATTGTTACATTATTATCAATAACATCAAAATCACATAAAAAATTCTTTAACCAACAGGCTTCTGTAATAGCTACACTTAAAGCAATATATTCAGATTCGGTAGAAGATAATGAAACACTCAATTGTTTCTTACAACACCATACAACAGTACAATTAAATATTTTAAACAAATAACCGATTGTTGACTTCCTATCTTGAGTATCACCTGCCTAATCTGAATCTACAAAACCTTGTAATCCCATGTCAGTGCTACTATACACTAAAGCAAAATTTAATGTACCTTTAATATACCTTAAGATCCGTTTTAATGCCTTATACAACATAATACTAGCACAATGTTGATATCTACTAAGAAAACAAACTGATACACTTAAATCTGGTCTTGTTCCACAAACTGCATACATTAAACTACCTATCAAGTTGTCTACATTTCTTCTCTGTATTAGGACTTTCTGATTTTTCCCTTTTCAATATTTTAAAAATATAGTTTTGGTCCATTGGAGTAGATACTGGTTTACAATTTGACATATTATAGTTTTCTAAAAGTTTCGATAAATATGTTTTCTGACTAACTATTGTTACACCTTTCTTTTGTTCAATATCAATGTTTAAATATTTTTTGGCTAATCCTAAATCTTTCATTTTAAAGTTTTTACATAATTCTCTTTTAAAATCCTCTAACACCTTATTTTCAGAACAAAATATAAGTATGTCATCCACAAATAATAAAACATATAGTTTACATCCATTTACCTTTCTAAAATATAAGCAATGATCATTTTTAGATTTACTGAAATTTTCTTTAATCATGAAATTATCAAACTTTCGATTTCAATATTTTGGAGATTTTTTTAACCCGTATAATGACTTATTTAATTTGCATGTTTCTCCACTTGGTAATCTCATATACACTTCTTCATCTAAATCACCATGCAAAACTGCACCAACAACACCCATCTGATGGACTGTACATTGTAATTTATTTACAACTGCCATAAAAACCCTAAATGTAGAAATTTTAGCTACTGGTGAATACACATCTAAATCACAATTCGACAGCTCAAAACCTCTAGCTACTAGTCTCGCTTTATACACCTTTTCATACTTGTTTAACCTTTAAAACCAATTTGCTTGAAATTATTTTATTTCCGTCTGGAATATTATTTACTTCAGTCCATGTGTTATTTTCTTTAAGAGTATCCAGCTCGATTTTCATAGCCTTTTTACACTCTTCTTTTTCTTCCGACTTTAAAGCTTCTTCTAGAGTATTAGGTTCTATATTTACGGATAGAAGGTTTGTGTAGTAATCTTCTAACCTCAATGGTTTCTTCTTTACTCTACCTTTTCTTGACCTTTTTGCTGGAGATTCCTCTTCAATATTACTCGAAGAACTTACATCTTTTGACTTTTCTCCAGTTAATGTATTTTCTTTTTCTGTACAGATTTCTATATTGCCACCTTGTTCTCCTTCTTGAATATTTTCATAACATTTTTGGTTTTCTTCTGTATCTGTTTCTTCTTTATCATTATAATTAGTCATAACTAATGGTGGTATAATATTTTCTTCCTGATAGTTATTACCTATTTTTTCTGAACATTGATTACTATTATCTTTTATGAAATTTACTTCTCTTTTAACTAGAACATTATTTTCAAATGGGAAATAAATCCTAAAAGCCTTTGTTGTTTCACTATAACCTACAGAGTAACCTATTTTTGCTTTACTATCTCATTTTTTGCGTCTTTGATCTGGAATATGAACTCCGACCTATGCACCGAACAATTTCAAATTGTTTATATCATAAGCACCTCTTTTAAACCAGAGTTCATATGGAGTAATATTTTTAATCCTACTTTTACCAGTTCTATTAATAACAAACACTGCTGTATTTACAGCTTCAGCCCAAAGAGATTTACTTAATCCACTACTTAATATGGTTCTGGCTGCTTCAGTTACTGTTCGCATTTCTCGTTCTATACATCCATTTTGTTGAGGTGTGTATGGTACACTAGTTTGGTGTATAATGCCTAAATTATCTAAAAATGATTTTATCTCCCTATTTATAAATTCTAGACCACAGTCAGACCTTATTATTTCTACTTTATAACCTAAATCTTTAATAACAAAATTTATTAAGATTTTAATTTTATTGCTTGCTCAACTCTTGTTTTTAAGAAATAAACTGTTTTGTATTTGGTGCGATCATCTTTTATAAGTAAATAGTACCTAGCACCACCTAACGATTTAACTTCCATATCACCACATAAATGAGTAATATCTGACTAGGCCGTTTCGCCCTATTGTTACTTAATGAAAATGGTTGTTTATATAATTTACCAAGAAGACATGGCTCACATGTGGACTCTCCTCTTTTATCTACTACAAAATCTATATTGTGCTTTTTTAATATATCTTTTACATTTATCTCCATGGGCCGCACCTGTAGTCATGATCCCTAAAAAGGACGGGAGCACAAGAATATGCGTTGATTATCGCTAACTCAATGCAATTACAATACCTGATGCTTATCCGTTACCAAGAATAGATGACCTACTCCATAACGCTAAGCCTACGCTTTATATGAGTACCATAGACCTTCCTGCTGGGTACTGGCAGATAAGTGTTAAAGAGGAACATCGTGACAAAACCGTCTTTGTTACTCCTTTCGGAATATATAGATTTAAAAGGATGTCTTTCGGATTGCGAAATGCTCCGGCTACGTTCCAGTGGATGATGGATCGTTTTCGTATCTCACTTACGGCCGTTTTCAATAATCTATCTATCCACTGATTTCGTTATTGACGATATCAATATCTATCTATTGGTAAGCTTTCGCATTTCAATAATCTATCTCGGATAACTCATGCTATCCGTTCATCCTATCTACTGACGAGAGGACTTGTCGATTATCGTCGGTAACCATTTGTATGGAAATGGCGAAAAACGCATTTCTATAATTATCGATAGCTATCTGTGGATAAGTAATGTTGTCATTTGTAACGTCATATCGCTATCCTTCATATTTGAGAGATACGCTGCTATCTGCTGTTTATAAAAATATTATTTGGACTAATATTGCGTATTCTATTATTAATTATATAAATAAAAATTGATAAAATGTCTACTTCGAGTTCAAGTGAAAGTGATATCGAAATGTTGCAGCAACTATCAGATTGGGATAGTGATACGGAGGACGAAAATAATAGCTTTCAAAGTAACCGTATCAAATATAGAGTGAATTACATAGAAGAACTCAGTGATTTTGATTTTATATATAGATTTAGATTGAACAAAAGTGCAGTTACCAATTTATTATCTGAAATATATCCGTATTTGAAGGTAACATCAAGCAGGTAATTATAGCAGACATCTGAGATTAGTTATATATATATATACTCAAGCATATTGAGTATTTATCACTGAGAAAGACTTTGTTTCTTTTTTTAGGAATAATGGAATTTCACCATTACATCAAGTTCTTTTAACTTTGAGATATTATGCATTAGGGACAATGTTGGTCTCTGTGGCTGATTATGTTGGTGTTTCTATTTCTTCTGCATGTAGGATTGTTGAAAGTGTGTCTTCAGCAATAGCCAAATTGTATAACAAATACATTAAAATAGAAGACCACACTCAGGACCAATTTTATGCAATTGCTGGTTTTCCTAGAGTCCATGGAGCTATTGATTGTACTCATATACTAATACAATCACCTGGTAAGCTTATATTCAAATAAATGAAATAAAATTGAACAGATATAAACATTTTCTGTAATATTTACTTCTATTTATTATTATAGGCTCCACAAATGCAGAAGAATTTAGAAACAGAAAAGGCACATTTTCCTTAAATGTGCAAGGTGTGTGTAATGCACAGTTACTATTTTTAAATGTAGTACCTCGGTGGCGACAGTCGGATGCCGGTGGATGTCTTGAAGGTGCCTCGGTGATGTGCAATGATGCACGAGTCAGCCGATGAAGGTGGTGGATTATGAAGCGGAGGTCGGGGTGGTCGCAAGAAAACACCGTGGTTCTCGTATAATGACCGCGTCCCCGAGCCAACAGAGCACTTACTACTGACGATGAAGACTTCTCGATGTTATTATTCAATATTAATATTCAATACAAGCAGACTACTCGTTATTACTGCTTGACTTGTACAGTTGAACTATTCGATGTTATTGTGACGCTATATGCAATCAGACCACTCTATGTTACTTTGCCGCCTTGTGAAATCGAAATACCATCTAGTACCTCACTCGCAATCTTCTCGCGCGCCCCGTGAGGGGCGTGCGGGGTAACCATTTCAGGACATGTCCTCTTATGGTGGCGTCTGTCCGCCGCCCTTAACTAAGGGCGAGTCATTTAAATGCCTTCTGCATTTTAATAAGGCTTTCAGCGGCGTGGCTTTTCGGCCGCGCCTGAATGTATACTCGTGGTGAAGAGGCGGGCCACCTACGTGAAAAGGACTACTTACCTAGGAAAAGACTTTCTCTAGGTACG
>MU158730.1:1607314-1617444 GCA_015888305.1 Antheraea pernyi | reverse complement strand
AGCCTTTTGACACCAAAACTCACAACACTCTAACACACTCTAATATGTGTTAATGTCTACGTCCGGTACCGCTATGAAACACCCGAGAGGCGAGACTACAACGCTACCCGGGGAACCACTATTGACCTGCGATACCGCGCTATTGACTTTATCGGGGTGTTACTAATGACCTCGAACGCTATTGGTGGAAGTTATCGGCTGTTCATTATTCACCCCGTTGTGAGACTACATTGGTGGGAGTTCGGCATATAAAGGGAAAGATGTCGCTGATCTGGACGCACTCCTATGTGGAAGTTATTGTAAGGCGAAGCTCTGGCGAAATGAATAGTGACAGTATCTACGAAGTGTTTATTGGCAATCCTGACTGTATCAACCCTATACGTGATGAGTGTAACATATGTTAAATTATTTATTAAACTTGATAAATGTAATTTTGACGTGATAACGTCTTATAAATCGATGAATGCAGGCTGCACGCACGAATAAGCATGACTCATTGTCACGTTTCGCCTGAACCGAATGTGCAAGAGAGAGCGCGGAATACGGGATAGAGAGGCGCGGTCGGCCTAAGCATTCGGTTTGTGACGTATCTATCTATATATAGAATAATCCAATTCAATTAATAAAAGTCTGCAATTTCTCATCAATGTTTTTTATGACGTCATCACGTAAAATTATCGTCCGTAAACCGATTTTACAGACAACCATTTTTTTACAGGTCGTATCGTAGTAAATTTTAGACAGTAGGTATTTCATAACGACAATTAACCTTGAATGATCTCGCACGCAACACCGTGATATGATAAATGATAGATTTTTATACATATTCAAACACGACGCGTTTGATAATATTTGCCATTGTTATTTGTTACGTAAAGTTCCATTTATATACTATTTGAAAACAAACTTCTTTAAACTCGTTGAGCGGTATTCTTGGCAGACAATTATATTATAACTAAAATGTTGTAGATACGCAATAAGTGCTTCGACAGCGCCGCGTTAAAACTTCGCTAGTATTACACAATACGTCTAATCAGCCAGTCAGTCGGGAACACCAATAAACACTCTGAAGGTACTATAACTATTTATCCAGGCAGAGCTTCGCCTTACAATAACTTCCACAGAGGAGTGCGTGCAGATCAGTGACATCTTGCCCTTTATATGCTGAACTCCCACCAACCGGGGTGAATAATGAATAGCCGACCAATAGCGTTCGAGGTCATTAGTAACACCCCCGATGAAGTCAATAGCGCGGTATCGCAGGTCAATAGTGGTTCCCCGGGTGGCGTAGTATTCTCGCCTCTCGGGTATGTCATAGCGGTACCGGACGTAGTCAATAACACTAGCCAGCTTATTTTTGACGCCCTGTCAATCCGCCCGTATCTAAGCAACATATAACTATTTCTTTTCCGCCACCGATATTGAGAATATGTCATCTTACTTCCACATTTTATCTAAAACACTGATGTTACAATATTACTTTACGTATGTTTATGTCAGAGTATATAAGTAGAGCCTGTAGAGATCCCAGAGCACACGGATGGCATTATCCTCCATTTGTATGTATTTTCACAACACAACCGACACTATGAAACTTCACGTCGGTTTTCTATGAGAGGGTGGTACTACCCCGGGCGAGCCGACCCATACATGCTGAAACCAATAATAGTTTCAGCGTGGCTCTACCACCATCAAAAACTGTGGTGTTACAATATTACTTTACGTATGTGTAAGTTATCGAGCCATTTGTTTTGTCAAAATATCATATAGGTTAAACGTGTCTACAGTTTTTTAAATAATATAATTGTTGGTAGGAGATAAATTTATAACTTCGCATCAGGAGATACTTATAATTATTGCCATTGCGCACCTTGCGTCAGACTATAAGCTATATAAATATAATATAGTATATAACAGACTATATAAATATAATTATAGTGACCTGTAGTATAGGGACCTGTGTACATCTAATATTGATATTTTACAGCTCATCATACATTTGATTCAGTAATAGCCGTTATAAAAATGTATATAATTATTTCTCCGAGTGCCAATAGATATAAGAACAACACTAATGTTAATAATTTCAATAACCCAATTCGGAAATTTAAATATTGTCATTCATTAAGTTAAAAATTCCAAAAAGAACACTGTTTTCAGTTTTCATTTCTGTCGACAGGACAGAGTGTCCTCGAATCCTCAAATCTTGGTTATGGTTGCTACATAGCGCGCACTAAAAAAATCCGGAACTGGCCATTTACATTAACAATATTTAAAAACCTAATGATACATTTGAAAGTAGTACTCTTTGGCTTTAAAACGCAATCTTTTTCATTTATTTGTTACTATTTTAACATTTTAATGTTATTTTAAATATTACGTGTCTACTTTACCACGGATTTAATTCGTGACAATTTTCGTTCTAACTAACTACGATTTTAAGTATAGTTTGACACTTCAACAGAATGTCGCTCGCCTCCAAACTGCTTTGGGCAATTAAGCACCGTGCAATTTGATTGTTTATAGCTACTTTGCAGAATTCCAACGCAATCGTGATACTCCCAGTCACGAGTTTCGTGATGGTCATCCGTCTAACGTTGTACGATGAATGCATCGATGTTCTACGCCATATAATCTAAACAGAAGGGTATGTAATCTACCATGACATTCGGGTATTTCTAGGCCTAGGTATGAGTCAGATAAAATCAATCCTACAATGATATTTTGATGTTAAAAAAACGGTGTTACCGGTGAATTCTTCAAAAAATTTCCGAGGCTTAAAATTCCATACAATTCCATGCTTATCAGATTCAATGGAGGACCGTCATATTAGGTATGGGTCACAGTGGCAATATGGATTTACAGCCACGTGCCTACTTCTTTCTCAAGAGCCAGCATTGCATTTGTAATTCCTCTCGTGTAGCAGGTGTCCATGCGCAGCGGTGATCAATTACTTGTGATCAGGTGACCAACGTGTTAATTTGTGCACAGCCCCATAAAAAATACGATCCCATTACAGGTGAGCCTTAACGAACCAAAGTGGTGAGTATGAAGTTTCTCGCTAAAGAAATGGTTACTACTTCTATACTATACATATAATAAGAATGTAAATCTAAAGTGTATGTACGTTTAGATTTTTGTGAAAAAAATGTTGCAGGTGTCATGGAATAGGTAATAAAATACATTTGTCAAAATACTGTTTGTCTATCTAACTATTATAAGACCAGTAATGTTGTACGCATCTGAGTGCTGGGCGACTAGAGAGACGGATGAGGGAAAACTACATGTGGCAGAGATGCGAATGTTAAGGTGGATGTGTGGTGTAACTAGAATGGATAAGATTAGGAATGAATATATCAGAGGAAGTTTGAAAATAGCACCAGTAACAGACAAGTTAAGGAGTAATAGGTTAGCATGGTATGGGCATGTTATGAGGAGAGATGAAGACCATGTAACTAGAAAAGCTTTGAGTATGACGGTCGATGGATATAAGAGTAGAGGAAGACCGAAAAAAGGATGGATGGATTGTGTGAAAAATGATATGTGTGTAAAAGGTGTGTTGACTGAGATGACATCTGATAGGCGAGCGTGGAAAAGGAAAACATGTTGTGCCGACCCTACGTAGGTGGGATAAGGGTAAGAAGATGATGATGATGACTGTTTGTCTATCTGTCTGTCTGTTTGCTTGTTTGAACACGCATCACTGCTAATGTATTGCGTTCAAGATAAAACCAAGAATATAATAAAGCATATCCTCGAGTAACACTTAGTCTTGGTTTCATTAAAATCGGTTCACTCTGACAAAATTTATTGTAATTTTAATGACGACGCGACTTAAGTACGAGAGAAAAGAAGAAAACTAAAAAGACAATACATTTGGATGATTTTATTAATCACTGTAGTCTTACATTGGGTTTCACGAGGACGGAGGCGCGTGCACAGGTAGTTTTTAATAGAGCTGGAATTGTGGCTAATGTCGCTTTGGACGATCATTGTAGCATGCGCACCGCCGAAATGTCTTATGGTGGCTTTCTGCTACTCTGGGGGACCCCGAAGGGTCTTCGAGAACCTTTAAGTTTTCGTTCAGATCAGATCTAACAACAGTAAAGATACAATGCACGTACCTCGTGATCTCCTTTGTGATGCAGCTGGCCGCTGAGCTTCCACGAATGTTGATATTATAGATTTATTTGATGATTCAGCTCCTGATTATAACATGATCGCCTCGATAGTTCGATGAAAAGCAGAAGAATGCATGACACATTTTTCTTTTTTGTTGACGTTCACGTGCATGACTACCAAAAAGTCTCGATACTATTAATTAACTGAGATCTGAACGTCAACAATCGATTTATATAAAAAGGTTCTATTGCATAATGATGACGATACAATCATCGTTTAGTGAATGGCGATCGGTACACAACCACTTGCTTTTTTATATCATAGGAGGCAAACGGACAGGTGGGTCACCTGATGTTAAGTGATCACCACCGTCCATAGACACTTGCAACACCAGGGGAGTCGCAAGTGCGATGCCAACCTGTCTTGGGGGAGAGGGGGAGTAAGGGAAAAAAAAAAAAAAAAGCAGTTTACTGGTTACAATGCAAGCACTGTTAAGTCACGTCGGTTTTCTGCGAGAGGGTGGTACTACCCCGGCTGAGCCGACCAATTCATGCTGAAACCATTAATAGCCTCAGCGTAGCTCTACCACCTACAAAAATCCTTGCTTGCCGGAACTTATTGACGGACTTCATAAAAATAACCATAAACACCATATTACCTTACATCGTAACAATACCAGTTCTCAATGGCCATACAAACGAGTTTTTGAAAGGCGAAGACTTAGATATTATGGATATGCCTACAGTCTTGACTTCGCATCCCAAGCACCCTTGGCACTTGGAAGACTGATGATACTAGCGTGTTATTCCTCTGCACGTACCTACGGGGAGTAGGTGCTGCTAAAGAATAACAAACTTTTGTCCCCAGCACTGTTACACATAGATTGATCTCGCAACGACAACATAGAGTACCTAATCATGATTGATTGATGGATTGATATCAACGATAGTAAAATACTCTATGAATTTTACAAGTTACTAAAAATAAAGAATTATTAACGCTGTCAACGATTTTTAACAATAGAAGAAGCTGTTCTGAAGTCTCCACAGAGGAATGGTATAAATGTTTTTTTTTTCTTAATATTTTATACATATGAAAAAGTGCACCGAAGCTAAGAAAGAAAATTTTGTGAAAAAATAAATTCATTTTGACCAGTCATAGTATTTTTCTTATTCATTCTGAAACTTTTATTGCGCCCCACGTACATAATTTGAATTAGACTGTTTGTCAATTGATTCTTTTCTATTTTTACCTTTGCCGACCAGTCTTCTAAATTATTCAAATCAAATGAAAATCAAATCAAAATACACTTTATTTCAATTTAGGCCCTGAGAAGGCGCTTGCGAACGTCAAAACTACCACCCGGTTCGCAAAACAACCCAGTCATCGAGAAGAACCGGCAAGAAACTCGATCTGGTTTATCTTTTTATAATAACTAACATAATTTTTTTTATTATTACAACATAATAGACACATAAAGCTACATTCGTTTTTAGTGGTTGCACAGAGAGAGGAGTCACTTCCAGACGTCACTATCGTTCACATACTGATCCACCCTGTAATAACCTTTATGTATTAAGACCCGCTTGACATAACACTTGAACCTAGTATCCGGCAAATCGGTAATGTGTTTTGTGACTTTGTTATAAAATCTAACACTATTACCTAAAAAACTGTTACTGGTCTTAGTAAGCCTGCTATTACTGCTGTCGAGTAATAATGATATAACAAGTTTCTTGCGATTATTTCAATGGACTAACAAGATGGTGGCCCTCTTGTTAGAACTTTCCAGGGAGTTTTTTTTCCAAGAATCTACGCTTCGTGATATTATTCCCCCTTCATTTAAGCACAATAAGTTAAGTATATTACGTAAAACATCACCAATATTACAAACTATAGATCTAAGGGTACCTACGCACTATGCGGTTAGCCGCAATGCGGCCAGCCGTCCGGCCAACCGCAATCAAAAATATGTATGAAAACGTAGTTTTTATACGCACTGCGATGCGGCTGCCGGCCGACCGCTCCGATCGTTCTGAGCGCTGCGGCCCGAATGACGGTTAGCCGGACGGTTGCTATACATACTATGCGGATAGTGCTATTGTGCGGTTGCCCGCCATTGACCGTATACGTGTTCATCGACGCTCGCGCATTTTATTGATGACAACAGACATTTAAATATTGATTTCGATACAGAAAAAAATATAATTGAGATACAAAATAGGCCAGCAATCTGGCCTTTTTACAGTATACTATCCTATCCTCAGTATACTTGCTCTCATCACGTGTTTACAAATAAGGGTGCACCTAATATCTTTTCCTTTGTTTCTTTTTCTTTATTTAATGCGAGTAAATATAATAAATAGCTGTGACACCTTCGACGTCTATCTTGGAAATGAGGCGATTCAACCGCAATCCACGACGGTTGCTCAAACACATGTTGCGGTTGCGGCTGCGGCTACCCGCAATCCGGCTAGCCGCAAGCGCAACCGCAGCCTACGTTCAGCCGCACGGCTAGCCCGCATAGTGCGTATGTAGCCTAAATAACACAAGATTATGAATCACCACATATAATAAAGCATAGTCCTATTCCGCGTCTGTCTGTCTGTTCTCGATAAACTCTAAAACGACTAAAAGGATTTTCATGCAGTTTTCACCGGTAGATAAAGTGATTCATGAGGAAGGTTCAGGTATATCATTTGTCAATTTTTTTTATTATTAGGGCGGGATAACGTCCGCCGGTCCCGTTAGTAAAACATTAAATCCACTACATGGCATTCCAAAGTCACCGTCAAAAACGCTTTAAATGGATCTGAAGCCATTTCTTCAACATAATAACTAATTAAATGACATAAAAGGACAAGATAATGTCACGAATCAAATATTCGGTATTCGTAAATTCATATAGTTCTATCATATTTATTCGTACAATCGTTGAAGAGATCTTATCGCGGTAAATAGAAAAAATATTTACACTGTAATAATATTCACGTGGCTCTGAAACGGAACAAAGTTTTCGAATTTTATATTTAGTTTTGCATCGATTCATCTTCATCTTTTTTTTTTATTTCGAACTGAATACGTTATTGACAGCAAGGTCTGAACAACTTCACCGGACTACTAAGGCGAGCGCTTAAATCACTCAGCCGATTAAATCGATTTATCTTGTGTATTATTTTGCTATTGCTTCCATCGCGTTGGTACAAGAAGTTAAATTCTAATTGTCAATGAGAGCGTCCGAGACCCACCTGCGCTACCCCCACCCCTCCCGACTCTTGGCCACGACTGACTCTGGGGCTCTTCAAGTTTGGAAACACAACGCGATGCCCTGGTATTGCAGTTGTTCATAGACGACGGTAACTATTTAACACCAGATGGACCGTCTGCCCGTTTGCTGCCAAGGCATAAAAAAATTGCCGGGGTTTCAGAGGACTTTGTATTTATTGATAACTAGCTGTGCCCGCGACTTCGTCCGTGTCGAACCTGATGTCCAAAACAGTAACTAATATAGTCATTTGAATGTATTAAGTCTGATTGCTTTCAACATTTCTCTCATACTTAAGTCGCGTCGCCATTAAAATTACAAGAACTTTTGATAGACCGAACCGATTTTAATGAAATAAAGACTAAATATTACTCGAAGATATGCTTGATGATTCTATCAGTACGTTAGTAGTGATGCATGTTCAAACAAACAGACATACATGCAAACATTTAAAAAAAATATTGCTATTGATTTTATCACTTATTCCAAGACACCTGCAACAATTTCTTGTATAGATTGCTCATAATTATGATCATTAATTTAATTGACTATTGTATCGACCTAGGCTCGAGATATTACTGAGAACCGCGATGTGTGCGGGAGCTAAATAGGATCGATTACAAAAGCGCGGGCGCAACACGCATTTAATAAGATCGAATTTAAATTTACTTGACGGCGACGGCGCCGAAATCTAAAAATAGACATAACAAAAATTATTATCCTGGGGGCGGCCCACCTTTGCCAGCAGGCATAGCCGCCCCTGCTTCCAGGGTTTCGGGAACCGCCCAACCTCCAGACAACGGTCGAGTAGTCCCCGAAACCACCCCCCTATATGGTCCAACGAGACCGCGAGCACCCGACCCGGGACACCATCCGGACCGGGCGCTCTCCTTCGATTGCGGAGGCGCTGTAGCGCTCTCCCCATCTCTTCCTCCGTTATAAGGGGGGGAGGGCCATCAAGCACCTCCGCAACTACTACCCGTGGAGGCGGAGGCATGGGAGGAGGTGGCAGCACCGGAGGGTTAGGGAACAACTCTCCCACCAACCTCACCACCACCTCGGGCCGGAGGGTTTCCGTCACTGGGGGCGCCCGGGACAGTAACTTCTTCCTAACCATTCTATACGGACGCCCCCACGGATCCCCCTCTACCGTCTGGAGCAATTCCTCCCATGCCTCTTCTTTTGCCCGGCTGATGGCAGCCTGCAAGATTTTCTTGCGCTCCCTGTAGCTGCCATACAGCCGGGCTTCCTCCTCAGGGTCTCGGTGTCGCCTACGACGGCTGCGCCCGAATAGCCGTCGGGCCGCGGAGCAGGCAGCACGAAGATCGGCAATCTCCGACGTCCACCAGTACACCGCCCGTCTGTTTGGGCGGTGCGTACTCCGCGGCATCGACGCGTCGCAAACCTCCGTGAGGACACCACGGAGGCGGGCTGCAGACGCGTCGACATCCTCCACAGTCGGGGGTGTCATGGCCCAGGCCTGGACGATGGCCGCCTCTTCCGCCAATTCGCGGTCTAAGCGGCTCATCGCCCAACAGGGGAACTTCGCGCCCCTCCGGGGGCGTGTACCAGTACTGGCTTGGGAGGTGGAGACCTCAAACCTTATGTACCGATGGTCGGAGAGGGTCTCCACCCCCACCAGCACACGCCACCCCCGGACACGGCGCGCGACATACGGGGTAGCGAAAGAGACATCCACTATTGATCCCCCGTTCTGCCGCACGCAGGTATGGACGTTCCCCTGGTTGAGGAGAGACAGCCCCAGTTCGGCTGCCCACTCCTCAACGGCCATCCCTCGCAAGTCCGTGGCCGCCGCTCCCCAGGTCCTGGACTTAGCATTTAAGTCACCTAGGATTACTAGAGGGAGCGGCAAGAGCCGCCTTACAACCCCCTGCAGGGAGTCAAGGAAGTCTTCGAACTCCCACAGAGGTCTGTTAGGGGAGAAGTACACCCCCACAATGGCGTACTCTCCCCAGACGGCTGCCACGAACCCGGCCCCCGACTCTCGGACCGCCAGAGACGAACCCGAACCAGACAAGATCACCACGGAGCCGTTCCTATCCCCAGCCCAGTGTGGCTGGGTTGGGATATAATAGGGCTCCGCGGCAACCGCCAGCCCAATATCCCACTCCGCCACTGACTGGACCAACAGGTCCTGTGTAGCGGCGCAGTGGTTTAGGTTAGTCTGCAGGAAACTGTAATGGGTGCGGTCCATTACTGTTCCATTTCAGCTTCCTCCTGCCTGGCGGCTTCAACTCTTCCATTTTTATTCCCACGAGTATGGGGGAAAAGACGGTCCACCCAGGCAGTGCCCCCTGTACCTGGGTAAGCCTAGCGTAACCCGTCAAGAGAGTCGGCCGGTCCTCTGACGGGGGTCGCACTAGAGACTGATCTCCCATCAGCCATGCATCCTCTCGCGGTGCGCCGCCGCTTAGAATTGGGGTAATTTTTTATAGAGGTTGTCTTCCTCGCGGTCCGGGCGGTTAAGCCAAGACCCTCGGTTCCATTGGAGCCGCGAGACATGACCACGACACTCCAACTGGGATTACGAGATCGACGGTAGGAGGCAAGGCAAATGCCCTACCAACACGCCCGACGGCAGTGCAAGTGCACGCCGAACCCGCCAGCGTCCTATCGTCAAGACGATGAGAGAATCAAGTCCGTTAAGCAAGCCCAGTTTGTCAGGTATCAGCCGCCGGTCAAAGGGACCGACGTTGCCCGGGGTGCACCACGTGGAGGTTCC